>APFE031193594.1:32283-46715 GCA_000404065.3 Pinus taeda | reverse complement strand
CTATGTGGGTACATCAATATAATAAGTGGGTTGTACTAATAACAATAAGGGTTACACTGGTAGTATAGGGGCCTAACACAAAATTGTTTGCAAATCTAGACTATGGATTAAAATATCATCAATGTAAGTTATGATAAAATCATAATTACCAAATATAAAATCCATTATTTTCTGGAAGAAAGCAGGAGCATTCTTTAATCCAAATGGAACAACCCTCCATTGGAAAAATACTACAGGGCATGTGAATGTTGTCTTATGTTTGTCTGCTTCTTCTATCTGAATCTGGTAATGACCAGATTTCATATCAAATTTACTGAAGATTTTACTCTTCTGAATTTTCTGCATTATCACTTCTTGACGAGGTAAAGGATAATGAAAACTTTGAGTGATTGCATTCAATGGTTTGTAATTAATTACCATTCTCGCTTTACCTCGTACTATTTGGGAATGATTATGAACCAAAAGTGCAGAACATGAATAATGGGAAACACTCGATTCAATTAATCTCAACTTCAACAATTCTTCAATCTGTTTTTTGATTTCTTGTTCATCAGAAGGAGTACAAGGAATTAACTTACCTTTTACTACATTATCATGCATGGTCACAATTTCTTGCTTGGGGCTCTCGTTATCCCAAAACTCTTGAGGGTCTTCTGAGCAACATTTAACTAACCACTGATATATAGAGATTTGTTCCTGAGTTACAAATCTCTATATATCAGCGGTTAGTTAAAAGCTGCTCAGAAGACCCTCAAGAGTATTGGGAGAAGGAGAGCCCCAAGAAAGAAATTGTGACCATGCATGATAATGGAGTAAAAGGTAACTTAATTCCTTGTACTCCTTCTGATGAACAAGAAATAAAAAAAACAGATTGAAGAATTGTTGAAGTTGAGATTGATTGAATCGAGTGTTTCCCATTATTCATGTTCTGCATTTTTGGTTCACAATCATTCCAAAATAGTTTGAGGTAAAGCAAGAATGGTAACTAATTACAAACTATTGAATGCAATAACTCAAAGCTTTCATTATCCTTTACCTCGTAAAAAGTAATAATGCAGAAAATTCAGAAGACTAAAATCTTCAGTAAATTTGATATGAAATTTGGTTATTACGAGATTCAGATAGAAGAAGCAGATAGACATAAGAAAACATTCACTTGCCTTGTAGTATTTTTCCAATGGAGAGTTGTTCCATTTGGATTAAATAATCCTCCTGCTTTCTTCCAAAAAGGAATGGATTTTATATTTGGTAAGTATGATTTTATCATAACTTACATTGATGATATTTTAATCCATAGTCCAGATTTGTAAACACATTTGGCTCATCTAGAAATATTTTTTCAAGAAGTTCAAGCTCATGGTATTGTCCTCTCATAAAAGAAAATGGTGTTATTCCAAAATGATATTGATTTTCTTGGAATTCATGTAATTGATGGACATATACAGATGCGACCGCATGTGCTAACAAAGCTTGCTGAGTTCCCTGATGAACTCAAAGATACCAAAATGATTCAGAGATTTTTGGGTGTTTTAAATTATATCCATAAATACATTCCCAGGTTATCTGAAAAAACTGCTCCTATTTGAAAGCATTTAAAATCAGGTTGGTCTAGTCAAGCCACTACCACTGTCAAAAATCTCAAAGAAAAATGTAAGTCCCTGCCAAAATTGCAGCCTCCAGGAGAAGGATTGTTAATTTTACAAACAGATGCCTCAGATGATTTTTGTGCAGTTGTTCTTTTTCAAAGAAAGGAGGGAAACAAAGAAGAAGAATTATGCACCTATGCATCAGGAGAATTCCTCCCCAATCAGAAAAATTATTTTGCTACTGAAAAAGAAACTCTTGCAATATTTAATGGCATTCAAAAATTTGAATTGTATCTTGCGCCAACAAAATTCTTGATTAGGACTGACTAAATGAATTTTAAATATTTCTTGTCAGCAAAATTATCAAGACAGATGGCAATAGGAAGATTATTATCATGGCAAATTTGGTTCCAGCAATATGATTTTGATGTAGAACTGATTCCTGGAAATTCTAACTATATTGTCGATGCCCTTACTAGGGAAATGAATAAAGCTCATAGAATTGGATGTAGCCAGACATAAGTCAGAGGAAGTATTTTTGATATTCCAGATCAGCTGGACAATTTTGTCACTTCGGCAAAAAGGTCCAAAATTATCAAGAAGCGTGTTGAAGATCTCTGTCTAGAAATAAAAAAGGTAGTTGGACTTAGGCTTCAAAGAAACCAGTGGATTCAAAAATGTCAAGCCTGGAAATCAGAGAATATTGGAACACATCTTGGATTGGATCCTGAATTGGTAAAATTATACTCTTTACCAAATATGAAAGTCAAATTATATTTCAGAACACTTGATGGTTTATGGTCCATATAGTATACTCAATCTATGATTTGGGTCTTGAAAATTTTAAATTATTATCAAACGATTTGTTGTATTCATTTTGCACTTGAAATCTTTATAAGTGCTAAGATGATGGACCTTGATGATGTTAACATCAAGATAGAAGGTTGTCAGTTTTTATAGACCTTAAGAATTCCAGATCTGTTCGAGGAAATGGAAGCATCATATCTACAAAGAAGAGATCCAGATTATATGCATTCAGATACTTTTCCTCAGTATGAAATTATCAAGCCCTTTCGAGATTGGGAAATCAAGAATGGTTACTGCAAGAAGAAACAGGTTGAAAGACAATGTCAATGTGTAGCAAGAACTCTATAGTATATTAAAATATTTTCTACACTATGGGATTTTAATAGCCGAGAAATAAGGAATGCTATTGAGCCAAACCCCTTTTCACAGGTTTTTGCAAATCAGTTTGTAGAATGTTCCACATTTGCAACAAATAAGGATGAAGTAAATAGAGTTTTGGGGTGGTTAAAATAATTTCCCATGCAAAAATTGGATGAAAAAATTCATATTATCAAAAAGTTGACGGAATCATAAGGGAAGTATCTTGTTTTCAAGTTTTCTATGAATCAAAAGGCACTAATCACAGTTGGAGTAAGTTCAGGAAATTGGATTGTAGATACTATATGTTTGATTAGTTTGTTATTATCAACCAGGATATTCACAGCATTTAATTTTGAGTTTGGATGGCAAGAAGAGTAAGGTGTTAGTGATCACTGCAAAATTTGGGTACAACACACCATCGAAATAGCTACTAGTATGTTCCAGATTTTTAGATGGGAATTATTCGATGGAATAGAACCACCAGTGCTACAGATGCCAGCTTTCTCAAAAGAACTGAAATATTCTTTCTTAAATATTGAGACAAATCCTACATCTTACGTTAATAGATGGAGAAAGAAAGATGACCCATTCAAGTCACCCTACCAAAGCCATCATCCCTACAAAGATAAAATAAAGTTGGAAGTAGGACAATCCTCTAAAGTAGCTACATCATCTACAACAACAACATCTTCAAAATGAAAGGCCATTTTGTTTTTAGATGTGTACCAAGATGCCCAAGACCCCGCTGAGCCGGACTATGAAGAAAAATATCTAAAGATAATGGAGGAACCATATCTACGAGAAAATCAATCTTTGGACGAGTTCAATGATTATGACTCAGACTGCAGCCCTAAGGGACCATGGTGATAGTCCTTAGATTCCTTGTAAATAGTTGAAAGTTTGAATTATTGTACTGGAATATTGAGTAGACATTGTCACACTATGGCAATGTCGACAGGACCCTCAAATATTTCCACTTTGAATTATTGTCCTTAGTGTGATTTTGAATTATTGTACTGAAATATTGAGTAGACATTGTTGGACTATGGAAATGCCGATAGGACCCTCAATTATTTCCACTTTGTTTCATGTCAAAAAAAAAAAGAGTCTACAAAATAAGAAATCAACAGAAGACAAGCACGCGTCGTTGAACTGAGTGCTTCAAAACTCTAAGATTTCTTGTTTTCATATTGTAACGCTCTGTTAGTTTGCATTTTGAGTTAATAAAAGCTTCGCTTACCTTTTTACTCTAATTTGAGTTTTTTGCTTGATATATTCTTCTAAGCATCAGTAAGGCTGCAAAAGAGGCATTAGTAAAGCTGCTGAGAGAAGTGCCTGAGGAAAGGCCAAGGTGCAGAAGACGTATGCAGTGCAGCAAGTGCTAGAAGATATCGTCTCAAGGAACTAATTTTACTTAAGAGGTTGGTTTTCTTGAGCTTCATATCAAAGAGGAGGAATCACCCAACCTTTGATGAAAATAATAACTACTAGTTTTTACGACGTCGGAACACGTGTCTAGCCTAGACCTCTAGATGGGTTGCGTTAAGTTCCAAAGCATTGTTAGGTTCATTGAGATTTATTTTAGAGTTGATATTGTTTAAAGTTTTCCTTTCAATGTTTCACCACATGATGTTGATTGAAAATTCCTAAAATGCAATCTACAACGATAAACAATCATTGTTTATTTTGAGCAATGAAAATCCTAGCTACTAGGGAAAGAAAATTACAATTCTTCCAAACAAAGAGCAAAGAGCACACACTAATGCATTTTCCTAAATCATTTTTCACACACAAACTAAATTCAAAATGCAAATGCATGTATTTGTTTTTTCCCCTTAATGTGAAAAATGCTAGAAAGGAAAACTAAGAATAGCAAAGATATGAAATATTTTACTCAAAGTGACATTTCGACAATTTCTTTTTCAAAATGGAAAGGAAGACTAAACAACACTTTTCAATTTTGAATTAAAAGTGATTTCGACACTCTGAATAAAAACAAATCAAACCAAATACTTGAAGAAAAGTTCAATTGACTATTCAGGGAAGGAAGACTCAACGACACTTCTCTTTTTGACACAAAATGATAGTTACAACACTTTTTGTACCAAAGCGACAGCTCGATTTAAGCAACTTTTCAACAGAGGATTGTAACTGATGGACAAATACATAAAAACATTTACTAATCCTAATCAATGGAGGCTAATCTATGTGATGCAAGTAGGCTTTAGTGATGAGGCACTATTCATAAGCAACAAATGAACTAAACAGAACTGAAAACAAGGACAAAAACCCCAAATTTCAAGAATGGAAATAGGTTCAGTCAGTCATCACACCTAGGCTTCACAGAAATAGGGATGAATCTCACCTACTACACTCGAGAAGTGCGATGCATACTGGTTTCTAGTGAGAGATAGTTTGATGGGTCAAGGGGTGCAATTGAAGTGGGTTTTGGCTCAAATTTGTAGCTGCTTTAAGTGAGCTAAGCTGAGCTATGATGGACAGTAAAGAGAAAAGTACAAAGGAATGATCTTGAGAGGTTACTGAGCTACCAAAAATGCGTCTAGAATGCTTGTAATTCAAATGTTTAATTCATAAACTAAACCGAAGATTGACAGAAGCAACATTCATCTACTATGTACTTGTAGAGCAAGAGAAGTTCAAAGGCTACCTAGGTGAATTTAAGCTTCGTCTATAGTTTATAAAAAAAAAATAACAAAAAACAAAGATCTATTCGATCCCCAGTAGAGTCGCCATTTTGTTTCTCGGAAAACTAGTGTATTTTCAATCAAATAGCCCTCTAGGTTTGGCAACTACCCTAGAAACAACAATTTAAAGAAAATCGTGATTTCTTCTATGTATAATAGGTAAGAGAAAGTCAAAGGAACCAACCTGGATCTTCTGCTTAACTCCTTGCTTGATCTCTCTCCCCCTTGACAGAGCTTGCAACTCCTCTCCATACTTACCCCACTTGGAGAGTACCTGTAGAAACACAGTAACAAACAACTGTCAAAGCATATTGATCTATTATATCATAAGTGTTACAAAATAAAAAATGTAATGAACATACAATGGCATTCACAAATAATAACATTCACAATTGCACAGTTATATGGAAAGAAACTCAAAGAAATTTATTAAATAGAAGGATGAATTACAACCTAGTTGTCTAATCAAACATCATCCTCCCAGCATGAAGCCCTCTTCACCTCATGAAATGGCAAGATCACACCAACAATACAATGCTCTTTCTCAAATACAAACTATCAAGACTTTCTTGCAAATTACAATTTTTCAGTCCCTAGATCTATCAGATGAGGGACCCATTTATATATGTGTGCAAGGTTGTGAGTCATCTTTGGGGTTTTGATTAATGTGATTCCACTTGTTGCATTTGTTTCCACTTGGAGATTTCTTGGATCTCTTACTCATCCCTAGGCGAATTCAGAGAGGCAAGTGTCATATGAGAAGTTTCTAGAAGACTCCATGAGCATCCACTTAGCAAACTGTCTCGAACATTTGTCCATCCTTGCTCATCGCACCCTACAGAAGGCCTCATTAGTATGCATCACACCTAGCTAGTGTAGAAGTCAGTATGCATAGCACCTTGACAGTGGAGCAGTCAGTATGGTCTAGTTTAAGCCAATTCTGGATGGTTTTTTAGGTGGAACTTTTGGGGAATGATGTAATCAGTCGATCATGTTCTTTTAGGGTATGAAACAACACTTTTAGGGGTTGAAGATCCCTAGTTTATTGACATATAAGATTGGGGTTGAAGTTCCCAAATATGTCTATAACAAGTACCAATGTTTACATGCTTTGTCTTCAATGACACATTGATATCTAGGTTGTGTATTCACAGGCATTCAACTTCACCATGACCTTTTTCCTCAGGAATATTAATGTTTCTTCGATCTTCATCTTCCTCTTCAGTGGTCATATTTTAGCATTCCAGAGCATGCCCTAGTTGGGTGCTCCAGTCTAGTTGGATCCATTCCATATGTGCTTGTGGTGTTCTAAAGATAACTACCTTAATCTCCTATAGAGCTTCATCGATGCAGGCAAAGCCATCTTCAAAGTTGAAGGTCAATAAGAACCCTTCCTCAATATATCCCACTCCATGGTACCATGGCGGAGCTCTGTTTCCAGATACCAATCCATGGGAATTGTATCTAGGGTATGATACAGTTTGTGTATCCACTACTGCTGCAACTATATCCCATTCTTTAGTCCATTTTGCTAGGTGATCGCGTGTATCATCCCTTTTGTTATATTTATATGTTAATCTAGTGTTAGGGTGCCCAAAACATAACCTCATCATTCTTCTATAATCTCTCCATCCATCAAAGCTATCCTTATGCATACTTCACCATCGTGTAGGCATAACACGTAGTGCCGAGTCTAATGCTTGGAAGCGGTGATCCTCAGGGACTTCATGCTCAAATTCATCCAAAAGCTTATATATATCAATTAAGACATGATAATAGGGTAATTTCCTTACCTTTGATGAAACACAGCACAACAACTTCGTCATCATATTACATTGCAGTGTGGATACTTCGTGCAATTTATTCTTCCATTGCTGCAACTCTTCATCTGAATTAGAGGTGTAGGAACTCTTTCGGTCCCATGCAATCCATCCATCTATCGTCAGACTAATCCAGTCTTGATCCCGTGTTGTTATTTTGTAGATTTGGTCTATTTCATTCGTAGTTTCTTCATAATCGCTGACTGATTCAGTATATTGTGCCCCTTCTGCATTTTCAAATGGTGCTACGACTCAAAGCAATTTTTTTCGAATGACATTATCCTTTTCTTCATATTGATGACCCCATTCATATCAATAGCCTAGTTAATTCCTAGGAGTGTTGAATATGGATTACTGTCATTGATGATTTCTATCACTTCAAAGTCGGCCATGGCACACGCACCTTGTATATCAACTATGACTCCATATAATCGTCCGATGGGGATGATTTTATGTTGGTCTGCCATTCTGAGCTGAATCGAAGACCACTGCAGCACAGGTCTCCCCATTCTTTCCCATGTTTGTTTTGGTAATACGTTCACATCAGATCCCAAATCCAGTATGACCTAGTCCATTTCATACTCACCTATCTGCACGGTGAGCCTCATCTCACATCCTGTTCATGCCTTACGTTTGCCAATTTTTTTGACCAACCGATGTCCATGAGGGAACTTCTCCTTGCTGGTGTATTTGTTTATTAATTCCTGTAGGCCTTGCACATCTTTGCTATCGCCCAACAGTTTTATGCAACTCTCCAAAATTTTAATGAGCACAGAGGGATCAAATTCTACAAGCATGCTATTTTCTTTCACCTTGTCCTGGCTTCCTAAGGTAGACATCTCAACAAAGCTTTTCTTTGCTTCCATAAATTTTTCCTTAGCGTGCTCTAGATCAAAGCTGACTTCCCTTTCCTGGGCCTTACAAACCCATCTGCCCTCTTTAGGATATTTACCCTTATCATCACCAGTCGTTATTCCACTTCTCGGCACTATATTCACACTTTGATCTTCCTTGCAGGGCTCAACTCTCGTCATTTGTAAGTTCTGCATAGGCTGTTGCAGATGTGCATTCTTCTCTAGCAGTTTAGCCATCAACAGGAAGAATTCTTATATAGTATGGTCAAACTGAGTGCAGTATTGACATGATGGGTGTGTATGATTCTCACACTCTTGTGCGTAGTGCCCTGGCTATCCGCAGTTGTGGCAGATAATCTGACCGTGACCTCTATCAGGTCCTCCTCCTCCTTGGCTTTGTCCTTGACCTTGATAACCTCCACATGCCCCTCCAGTACCCTGATCTAGAGTTAGATTTTTTTCTTACATCAGGAATGTAGGTTTTCTTTCCATCATTAGCTCATAGCTACGATAGTGGTGCTCATACTAGCCTAGCAATTTGCAGAAGTTATAGAAAAATCGTTGATGCGTCTGGATGAATTTTTGAAGTAAACAACAATTATCTGTCCCATGTTGTCCACCAACCTCACAAATAGCCATCGTAGCATAACCCCCATGCTCAACCCTATTGGGGATTTTGGCTTCAGGTGAATTAGTTCCCCTCCTATAATATAATTCACAAATATGGGACAGTAGTCCTTATCATGCCCCTAGCTCTTGCACTTGATACACTAGACTTCTCCGTGCACTTCTAGTTTAGTCTCCTTGTCTTTCTTCAAGCTCTATAGTTCTAAGTGTAAACTCTATAACTGAGAGTGTATTTATTGTATCCCCAAGGTCGCATCCTGAATAGGAGTTGCATCCAACCTCATCACGATTTCCAAGACTTTAGGTTGTGTTCCTATATAATGTTGCGAAAAATAAATTCTCATGTGGGGTAGAAGAGAAGCCATAAACCATTTGCTATGCTAACCATCTGTGAGCTACATGTTGACTTCTCGAATTTGAAATTTCAACCTTTTATCTAATTCCCAAGGCATCTCATCAACCCTCAGCATGATTTCCTTAAATCCAACTACTGACTATCAGTGGGACTTAGCATTACTAAACTATTTGTTTAAATTTACCTTAGATTCTACTAGCAACACAAGAGGATTATCATAACAATACTTGATATACCAAGTTAGCACGTGATCCTGCAGAGCGATAACCATTTGTGCCTTCTTTATATTTTCATCCGTAATTTATTGTGCTATCCAAACATCATTTGCAACAAACAAAAGCTTGTATGTATCTTTGATCCCTATGCCCTTCAAAATTAGTAGCCTCATCACGTTCACCATGTTGAATGGTGGTGGTGTAGGTATAGGTGTGGGCAAAGGTGTGTGCAGTGGAGGTGGAGGTGGAGGTGGAGTGGAAGGATGATTTACTTGAGGAATCCCCTCAGTGATTAGCTGAACAACACTTTGCGGTGCAGTCTATTGTTCCCCTTCATCATGACTTAAAAGATGTCCAATCAAGGGACTATACTATGGTCCTAATCCTTCTCATTTTCTAAAGAACCTTCCACTTCATGTAGCTCCGAACATCAAGGTAATTGCATAAACCATTTTTCACATAACATCATTTTAATCCAAATATTTAATGATCTTAAATACTTACCTCATGGTCCCTTGAAGAAATGCCTCTCTACTTCGCTATAGCTGACCAAGGTGTAAACTGCAAATTCTGTAACAAATCCTCCCATAATCTGGTCGAGGCAATGGTCAACAGCCCACATGTCTTGTTTTCAAAAGATTCTAATCATCACATTAGCTCAGGAGTCCACACTATAGGAATATCAAGCTTCCACCATCCTTGAATGTTTGTTAATTTGGCTAACCACTCATATAATTCAAAGGGAAAAGCGCAGAAGAAGATCTTGTGTATCTCTATATATAGATACTTGTTCAACCACTCTTCCTTTAACAGGTGTAGATTCTTGTTTTCTTATGTTGTGAACTCATTAATCTTCTAATCCAACCACTTTTCAATTTATTTATTTTTCCGATTCCAATGTTGCGACATCACACATCTATTTCAAGAAGATCATGGTCCCGTCAACGGAACCATTTGTTGGCTTCAGGGGCCTTGACCAAGGTTTAGAGTTAGTTGCGCCAACCAACAAATCCCTACACTACTCACCCTTTTGGAAAAAACCCATGTAGCACACACTACAATCTGACCCGAAGTAGTATGGCAGGATATAAGAACCAAGTTTCTACATCCATATACTAGTGTGATGTCTTTTAGCACCTTCGATCTACCTTCGTGCAGATCAATACACTCTTAGGGCACAATATTGCAACTACATCAAAATGCCCTTTATACCTTTAGGAAAGTCTATGAATGGTCTTTTTAGACCTCTAGTACTCAATCTATCCACTTACAAGCATCACAAAGCAATGCTAAATTAGGGTTCATGCAAATTTACTTAAGTTATTCGTAAACATCATAGAACGCATCAGAGTCTTCATGGAAATATTTAACCATTCATTGCATACATAATTAACACTTATTAAAGAGAATCGTGCAACATTCAACCAATATTTTATGAAAGACATTATTCATTGACAACATATAATATTAACAAAAATTAAGAGAAATACACAATAATTCTTCGGAAACTGTCTTGATCTTCAATTCAGGATTACATACTAAAAACTACATCTCGCAGTTGGCTACAGGGGTTCACGCACTTAGTTGTAGAATCTACCAAGGCCTCTGTGCACTTAGCTATAGAGCCTTTCTTCTCCTACCTGGCCCACTTCTCTTCGCTATCAGTTCTCTTCTATTGACCAAATTATTATCATCATATTATGAACATTCCTTAGACTCTCTAAGACATGCCTAGTTATAGCCTTTTTCATACAATTTGATGGTTGGCAGACCATGGGTGGATCTCAAAACTGACTCAAACTTTACATTAAAAATAATGGGCTAAAACACCTTGACTCATAATCATCTACGCGATCAACATCCACAAATTTTAGAGACTTTACATGTGTTATAGAAATGTATCAAACCTGGGATATCTTAACCCCAAAACTGACCCAAGGGACCCCATCCCAACATAGCTATTAGTTTTAAAGTAGTTTAGGAACTTATGTTGTTTTGGGAAGTTGAAATTTTTCTGACTGTCTTTTGAAATTTTGCATAAATATTATTCAGAAATAGAAACAACGGTTCCAAGTTTTGGACCTCATAAGAAAAAAATAGTCGTACCTTTTTATCTTCACATGGGATTGAATAAAGAGTTTTGAAGTGATTCTAGACACCTGTCGAGTACAAAAAGCTTTTCCCTGTTATTCCATTTTATTGTTTTGTCATAGTAAAGACTAATGAAGTTGTTCGTATTTAATATTACAGTTACGTAAATCAGTTTCTTGTACTTTAAAGTTAAATATTCCTTAATGATGCATTGCTCTTTCCTATACAACATATTCTTCTAATTACATTTTTATTATAAGGCTGAAAACAAAGATTCTACATTAAGCAGCCTATATTGGAAACTTTCCACTACCATTATATTTATTCCTTCATTAAATATGCAATCAACATTATAAGGCCACTTCGAACTAATTATTTCTCTCCATTGGAGATTAAGAAGAATTTCCTTTAAAATAAAAATCTCTAGGGTTTGAACAACAGGAGAACGAATTTATCTTTTGACTGGCTTGAATGAGTCATAGGTTTTCTTCCAAGGTACAACATTTTTTGGTTCCATTTCTAAGTCACAAAGACACGAAGGTATTTTCCCCTAGGTTTTGTTTTAGTTATTTCTTTGTCTAGTGAGCAAATAAAGTGCTTAGGATGAGTTTCTCACCAATAAAATAATCATGGATCGATAAATACCCCATACAAGGTCATATAACTTGGAGTTGAATGCTTAAATCCTATCTGACCCAAAGAAGTTAATTTCTAGAAGATTTTAGAAGCCTAAATCCTCGGTAACTCCAAAACATACAATGTATGCACCTGGTTCAAGTTCTACTTCAAAATTCTTTAATACTTTGCATTCAGAGAAAATTGTGCAAAATCTTTAATTTTCTCAGGAAAGTCTGTCTTCTTTTTAGAACATTTTTGCATAATCTAAATTAGAAGGAAAATCATTTCAGTCAGTATCTTTTTCTTTTCTAGAAATTGAAGAAATTAAAACAGTTGATTTTTTAATTCTGAATCAAATTGTTTCAACTGTCAATCAGCTTGTTCCACCTCAATCATTTATGTTTCAAGCAGGAAGTTCCTCTATTCCATTTAAATTCGGTTATCCCAGATTTTCTTCTAAACAGATATGAACCTATAAATCTACCTCATCAAGTGAATGATATGCCACAAGATTATGTAAATTATTGTGTAGATTCATAGTGGATGATGAAGTAACAACAGAGAAGCATATTGCTTCATTTTTTGCATTGTTAAGAATTTGAATGTTGAATATCTAGATGTTGTAATGATACTATTTGTATAGTCATTGGATGGGGAATACAGGAAGTGGTTCAAAACACTTCCAATTAATTCTACAGATACTTAGGAACAATTAGACATTTTCTTTCGCACAAAGATGCAATGAAAAGAAGGATCATGGTTATTTCTTAATTTAGTTCAATCCATTTACAATAAAACCAAAAGAAGAGGAAAATTAATTCATTAATAGATTTAATAAGTTTTATAAGATTTTGCCACAAGAAATTAAGCCACAACCTACAGAGAAAAAGTAGTGTTTGCGGGGGCATTTGATTCTGATTTTGGTTTCACTCTAAGGGAAAGGAGATCTCCTAATTTAGACCAAATACAGACGGATGCATTGGAGATCAAAGCTAATTTACCTACTATATGGAAGATTAAGCCAAAAGACCAAGTTCAACATAAAGGAAAGGGAAAGGAAGAAGAAGTGAAGGCTGCTAGTTAGCCAAAATATTCTCAGGAGAGAAAGCTTGATGAAATGACTAAGGTCATAAAATATCTTCCCAATAGGTTGGTGAAAATGGAATTGGAGAACAAAAACACACGAATATAGTTTCAAAAAGGTCAAAATAGAACTTTTAATCCTTAATTTAGGAGGCAGCCAATGCAAATTATGTAGAGAGAAATAAAAGATTAGGATCAAATACAACCACCTCTGCACATGGAGGATGGAACAAATGAAGAAGTGGAAGAATCACTAGTACCAAATGATGAAATTAGTGACAAGGTTACTAAAAACATTAGTCACTGCAATTATTTCAAGTGAATTACTACTAAATTTGAGCAATTTTAAGTGACCGAACTAAAAACAACTAACCTAAATAGCTAATTTAGTCTAGGGATAAAATATACAACTAGATAATAAGTGATCAAACTAAAGGAACTAACTTAAGTGACATATTTAGTTAATGACTAAAATATATCACTAGATAATAAGTGGTAAAATTAATAATTATTAATGTAAATGAATACTATAGTCCAAGATGAAAAATATGACGAAATAAAAAGTAGAACAAGTATATGAATTTCTCATTTATGTTAGTAATTTTTAATTATGTCACTCTAGAAATGGGAAAATGCAATTTTGATCCCAGATCCCATATCCAAAATAATTTCATCCATCTCATATTCTCCTATCTATGCACTAAGCCTCATATCTCTTTCGGTTCTCTTCTGTCAATGAAAATTATTGACTGCGTGCATCTCACTTCTCAGTGTTTCTTTGGATCCACATGAATCTATCAACTCCTGAATCCCTTTTATAACATTTTGATCTCTTAACAATTTCATACAAGTATGCAGAAAAGACTTTAAAATACCTACTTGATTTGGTGATTCTTGGCCTTGTGTTGGATATTGATCCTATGTCGGAGCTTGGTTCTGTATCAAAGTTGATGATACACAACATTTACTTTTATAGTCGAGCTTTGGTTGTGCACTAGAGATCGAAGCTCCATCATCCATAAAACTTCTCTTTACTTCCATAAATGCTTCTTTTTCTTTCTAAATATTAAAAATAAGAGCTTTATCAGTAATATTTTTGACCCATGAACTTTCAAGTTCTTTCTTTTCACCCACTTTATCACTACCCATTGTAGCTCGACTTCTATTATGAAACCATCTCTAGAAAAGATAGAAAAGATAGACCAACGCCTTAGAATTCAGCCTCTTCGAGGGGGCAACCTCCTTTGCATTACATAAATGAACAATTCTTGGATGATTCAAATGACAAAACCTCCTTTCTATATATAGGAG
>APFE031193594.1:5302-25011 GCA_000404065.3 Pinus taeda | reverse complement strand
GGAAGGGGAAGGGGGAAATCCAAAAACACCATGGCTATTACTGGATTTTGGCTTTTACAAACTCTGAGGCTGGGTGGTTGAATACTGCGAAGTTACTTGGGGGTTATCAACATGGATTTATTCTCTAAATTCGCTTCTAGATTCACTTAAAATAGGGCTATCATTAGTCTCTACAAAGACCTTCGAGTCTTTTCCATGAGATATATTTTTGGTATCTACTCTATACCTATTTTAACTGTGTGATACTCTGATCTCTTGTTTACATTTATTCTCTCTTCTTCCAAACATACGTAAATTAGCAATCTGATTTCATTTGTAAAACACCCTTTTCGCACAAAAGCATATTAATCCAATGTTTCATAGGTTTGAAATAATTACCTCGCAGTCCTTTGAGGAATCGTTGTTCCACTTCGATGTAGGCCACAGTCGAATCCACAACGAAATCAGTAATGAATCTTCCCAAGATGATATCAATCAAAAAATCGATAACCCTTGAAATCCTATCGTCAGTGCTCTTGAGTCAACGTATTAGTTCAAGAGTCCACACCGTAGGTTCTTTAACCTTAATTTTTTTTTCCTTTTGGTCAACCTTGATATCCACTTGTACAACTTGACAAGAAATGAAGCAAAGAAAATATCATATTCATCTCTAAAAATATACTTCTGTAACCAAGATTCAGATGTCAGATGACGGTTTTTGTTTTCTTGATCCACAAATTCTTGCTTCGTCAGTTCTATCCAACTTTGAATCTCCTTCTTCGATGGGTACCACATCCGGATATCCTTCAATAAAATCTCGGTTCCAGTAAAGGAACTATTTTTTGGTTTGATTTGGGTTGACCTAGGTTCAATCTATACTATGCATTAACAAAACCCTCATCACCGGCCATTTTGATAAAGACCTGCAATTATATCTTAGTCTCACCGGAAGTGACTATGGGAGGATACAAAACTACGTATCAACAACCTTGAAGGATTAGGAGATGTCGTATTATTATGTTATATTATTCTTGGCATTTATAAAACACTTCTATGCATTATATTAATCACTTAAAGATTCAATATAAAACATCACTGTGCTGGAGTAAAATGTAATTGCAATAACTGCTACTCTACAACAAATAATAAGAAAATGTACACATCAAAACACCAATTTATCATGGTTCACACCATTGTATGGCTACGACCACAAGAATTGTTTCTTGAGATAATAAATCCTTGAACAATAGATAGTTGTTGGCTTGTGCACTATGTTGTAGTTTATCCACACACTCAACTGCAGACTCAGACCTCTATGCACTAAGCTGCAGAGCGTTTCCTTTTCTACCAAATTACAGATGACAATAATTTTCCCATAACACTGATTTGGATCAATTCGATAATTCTCTTCTTATTATTTTACCCTATATATACTATTACATTGTAGGGTTACATCATCAAAATACCACGGTCCAAATACCATGGACTCTGCAAATCAAGAAACTATGATCCCAAAACCATTTATCCCTTACAAAATCTCATGCTTTTACAAAAAGGAGGGGCTTCGACCCACCCCAAAGCCCTTACAACACTGCGTGTTATAATCGAAATTATCTATTGCACAGTCCACTTATCGCTCTAATATGTGATCTGCCCCAAAAAAAGTGGTATTTTCCAAAGTCTAGGCCATGTTGGGTTGCGCCCAACAGAAATGCTAGCCACAATTGGACCAATAGCCTATAAATTAGTTATATAATATCATATTAAAACTCACAATGTGTTTGATGTATCATTGTTAAATAAATATATATATTATATCATAATCATGTAATTAATTCGAATGTGGTACATGTTGAATTGGAAGAATAATTCGAGGTTGAACATGTACGAATTCTAAATTAGAGGGAAACTAATATTTAAAATAGAACCATTTCTTATGTAAACGTGCAGTGGTAGCACCTCAAGCTTGAAGAGCCCACCTTGGAGTTGTAAAAGCATATGAGAGAAGTATTTCCTATCTTATTCTAAAGAAGAATGGAATCTAGAAACACCAAGGATGATGTCCCTTTTAGGGGAGGGGAGATGTAGCAACCCTCATTAAATGACTCATATTTAATTTCTTTTTTTATCAAAGAAAAGTAGAATTTAGGTGAAGAAAATATCATATTTTTATTTCTTTATTATTATGAATGGAAAAGTAAAATTTAGGAGAATAAATGTTTGTAATTATTTATACTTTTGATATAAAATATGCACATTTTTGTGGTGGATAAAAGAAAATTTATGTGTTTTTTTAACACCCCTAAGAATTTGTTAAGAGTTTTTACATGGAACTAACCACTGACTGTTAGGGAAACAATTATGCCTAGAAATGGGAATAAACATGAAGAGAAGATTTTTTTCTCCATTCTAAAAGATTGAGATAAAAGTAAATAAATAAAACGTATTCAGAGAAATTCCATAGAACTAAATTATCTAGGAATTTAAATCCTATGGGAGAGAAAGACAATGACTTTCTAGTTATAACTAGTGGGATAGAAAGACTAGTGGGAACCCAAGAATGAAAGCATGGAAATGCTTTAAATGTTTAGGAGAATCAATTTTATGTAAGAATTTTATGATGTTGTTTCCCTCACAGAAGTGGGTTGGAGCTCATGGTTATATGTTGAAAAATAATTATCTTACATTTGAGAGGACCGTAACAATTCCTAACCCATTCTTTAGAAAATGAAATATAATTGGTTGATTATGTTTAAGGTAGTAAAATAAAGAATATATAAAATGGAACGTTGAGTAGCAATGATTATATTGAAATTGTAGCAAGAAAAGGCTTCATTTGACTTGTTCCTTAGCCAAATTGAGTAAATTCTATTTTTCACATCAACAGGATGATGTAGATAGGCTATAAGTAGAGTTGTGCATGTAGTGATTTCTAAAATTTAACAATTTAGTTCATTGATCTTCAGTTGAACTCAATTAACTGACCTCTAGTTACTAGTTGGGTCAGTTGAAGATCAATTGAGTAGTTAAGACTGTTGTTAACTCACTGATCTCTCAGTTAACTAGTCAATCCACTAAAAATAGACCCACTCATGTATGGAATTCTAATTTCCTACTCGAGTGGATTTAAAAGGCACATCTGTATTTATAATTGTATGTTTTTTAGTATACAATGCTTTTGCAACGAGCAAGTGACCAATTCCCCTTGGATTTGTGTAAGGAAGTAGGGAATTTCCATATTATCTAGAAGCTTAATTTCTCTAGGATTTCACAAGGAAATATGAGGTTGGATTAGGCTTGAATTGTTTTAGTATTGGCTAGAGTGGGTTAGGATGCAGGAGAACACTTTTACAATGCAAGGTGTGCTTAAGAGTTGAAGCAAGACATTGAAATTTCTTCTCTTTCTCATCTGAATTAATGCAGAGAAGCAGAGGGTTTTTCCAAATTGGGTTCCCCACTAAAATCAATGTGTTCCTTTTATTTTTATGGTTTCTTGTTATTGCATTTGTTTTTATCATGTGTTTTCCTTTTCGCATAATAGTAGATGAAATTTATGTCTCTTGATTTGAGTTCGATTTCATTAGTAGTAGAAAATTTCTTGCAATTTATACATGGTATCAGAGAAATTTCAATTTACTAAGTTTTTTGTGTAGATTCTCTTTAGTGCACGAAAAATGTCTTTTAATAGATTGAGGCCAGAGTATGCATTGAGGAACACCTCTAATTTTTGTGTTTGGAAATACAGGATGGAAGTTGTCGTGGTTAATAATGGAGTATGGGAATATACACAAACTAATATTCCAAAATTAACAACACTAGAAGCACAAGCACTTTGTTAGTGGAAAAAAGACACAAAAAGAGCTAGGAGGATTATTCTGGAGGGTGTCAGAGATCATGTGGTTTCGAAAATAGATGGAAAGGAGACTCCTTTTACAATATGGAAAACTGTAACATATTTATTCTAGAGTAACAGCGATGCGAGGAAATTGGCATTGAGAGATAAACCCAGGAGCATTTGAATGCATAAAAATGAAACCATTCCACAATACCTCTCTAGATTCATTCAAGTTCGAGATGAACTTTGAGGAGTGGGTGAAAATGTGCCATCTTTTGGCATTGTCATCTTAGCACTCCTTGGCCTTTTGAAATCCTTGAATAGCTATTGGGATTCAATTAATGGAAGAGACAAGATATGAGATTGGGAGAGAATTTCGTCTGATTTGGTTCAAGAGGAGATAAGAAGAAACACTACAGATGGTTTCACATCCATTTCATATGAGGAATAAGGTTTTTCTCTAGTTGTCAAAGGAAAGAAGGAAAAAAGCATGAATACCCAAGGTGAAAAAATATCCACCGAAGACAATGGAAAGAAGGATCTCATCAAAATAAAACGTTTTCACTTCCATGAATATCGGCTATGCAACCAAGTGTTTACATCAAAAATCCATGAATGAGACTATATTAGGATCATGAAGAGATGCTCTAGAATCTCAATTCGACTCATATTGCATGATCATTACTTGCATGGCAAGCACAATGTTTTCACTCACTGCTTCATTAGTCAATAGTTTCTTCCAAAGCCAAATAACAATGATGATTGATGCAAACTTTTGAGATGGAAAAGCTATCTGACCTTGAGGTGACCCACTCCATTGTGTTGTCCTCAGAAAAATCATTCAGGTGTTATATGGAAGTCCAAAAATGGACTCCTAGGGCAGAAATTAATGCATGTTGAAGAATCCCCTTGAAAAACGCAGAAAACCCAAAAAATGGCTAAGTCTAAGGAGACAATCGCAATAAAGTCTCGAGCGCAGAGCACATTGCCTATCTACAGATAGACGGGTTCCATACTTAATATAACTCGTGGGGGGCTGATGCCATGGTATAGTGTAACATCGTTAGGGAAAAACTAAAAAAGATAATAAACAAAATGGTGCGTAAAACAAGGTAGGTGGACCCTCATTCTCTTTCCTCTATGGGGGCCATGTGTCACGCTACCCGGAGTCGCACACCCCACATATCAGTGAGATCCTGGAGCACATTCTTAAGGCTTATCAGTGGTTCAAAGCGCCAAGTTCCAATATCACATCCCACATCTTGCCACCCCCATAGTCTTGCAGTTATAAAAAACTCCAAAATTGTCGAGGGGGTCAATATACAATATAAGGTTACATTACTGGCGAGGGGTTGGTTCTAATTTACAAAGGAAAGGGGCACCAAACCAAGGGTCAAGCTGCTCCTTCTCTCTCCTCCACATGGCGCAATCCTGCATTATCACATATCTGTGGGGTTTGAGTCCTGAAATACCAAAGGGAGGCTGATATCACTATAAGGACCAAAATAGATGGGGAGGGCTGATTTTTAAATACAAAGGAAAGCATGGAAAAATAGGGCTTCGAAGTCCTCTTTCTCACTCCACAAGGGGGGCATGCGGTGGCCTATAATTAGTTCACTGAGCTGACAAGGAAGCTGATGTTAGCAATAACGTGGCAAGTATGGAAGATGACATGGCAGAGAACACCTGTCACTCATTTTTGGCATTTTCAGCAGCCATATGGGGTTGTTTCTGGGTGCTACTTGCCACCACTAAGAGGGTGACATGTGGTAGTGATGACATCAGCAAGTGCACTCATTTAAAACAAAATTCAAAGATATCTTTTAAATCATTCAGATGATTATTGCGCTTCTTTGAATATATTGTAATATCATCTAAATAAATGACCACATTTTTATTCACCAAACCCTTGAAATCTATATCCATGGCTCTCTGGAATGTCTCACGAACATTGATTAATGAAAATGGCATATTTTGATAAGCGTATGTTCCCCATTTTCTTTTGAATGTGGTTTTTAGTTGATCATCTAGACGTACAAGAATTTGATTGTAACACGAAAATCCATTCAGAAAAGACATTAGTTATGAACCTACAACTCACTGCAGTACCTATTGCATAGGGGAGTGTGGAAAGTTTTCCTTTTGACAAGATTTTTTGAGATTGCAAAAGTCTATGCAAATTCGAATATCACTGTTCTTTTTCCTGACCATTATTAGATTAGAAGCCCGCCTTGAATGTCTAACAGGAAAAATGATTTTGGCTTTAAGAAGCTTAACTAATTCATATTTGATTTGGTTTTCCAAATTTTAATTTATAAATTTTGAGATCATCATAATTCCAAGAAAAAAAAAATTAATATTTTCTCAACAAACGAATGAAGGCTAACCTTTTGTTAGGTGCAAGACCAAGACCTAGATTAATATTCTGTATCGGTTCTAAGATTTACTAATTTAAACCTCAATGTTGAACTTTGAAGTTTTGATTTATTTAGTTTCTTAAATCTACCTTTAAGATCATATAGATCTTTGAACTTAACTACAGATTTGGGTATATGATTTTCACTTGTCTTTTATTTTTGTTGGCTATCATGTCATTCTTCATTTATTATTTGGTCATCACATGAGCCTTCAGATGTTAAGAAGTTTATGATATATAGATCTTCGCTAAAAACTAACGAGTTGGTGATATTATTAGGAATAGAAGGTCTAAAAATCAACTCTATAGAAAATCAGTTAGGACTATAATATTATGGTGGTATGAGTTTGGATGCAATGTTAGCCAAAATATTAGCGCTTTCATTCTGAAGTCTTGGAATTGGAGAAATATTTAATGATAAGAAATGTGAGGTAAGGTCTTGGACTAATGATTGATAATTCTTTAAATGTCCAGAAAGGTAGTGAATAATGTTCCTTACATGTTTAATCATGATTTCATAATCTCCAAAGACTTCGAGGTATTTGATATCAAGGCCTATGGCTTTGTATGATTCTTGAATTAATACCTCATACTGAGCAGTGTTATTCATGCATTCAAATTCAAGTCTACATGCCACCATAGTTTTCTCTCCTTCAGGGCTATGTAATACGCAACATGCCCCTACTCCATCATTAGATTTAGATCCATCAGAAATTAATTTCCGAAACAAAGAATTAACTACAGGTTTATCTACAAAATTGATACAATTGGAAGAATCTGTTTATGAATAATGTTTTATCTATGATGTAACAAAATTCACCAGAAAAGGTGAAGTTTGTGCATTAAAATTTCCCAAAAATGATTCAACTGAATAATTTCCAATGATATTATTGTTGTATGCATTGAGCTCATTTTATCCTTCTAGTTCAATCACAGTATACTTTAAATGCTTTTCATGAATGACCCTTGTTTGATTTGGCTTACCATTGTAAGGAAGCCACATATGGTACCAATCTATTGTGAAATAGCCATGAAGATTTTCGCACAAACCTTTGTTGAGGATCAAGATGTAAAAATCAAGAATATCAACAACTAGTACATCAATTACTTCATATACTCTTGGATTTGATGAGAGTCTGATGGTAACCAGATTAATTTCTCCTATGACTTTGACTTGTGTTCGAGCTAACTATACAATGTGAACAATAGATTTCTAGGGTAAAACATTTAATTTCGTGCAAACGTTTTTTGGCATAATGTTTGATGAAGCCCCAGAATCAACTAAACAATTATCCAAATCCTTATTAAAGATTTGAAAAGTCAAAAGAAAAGGAGGAGTATGATAATTATATATATAACCAATTAGAGTAAACTCAATTGATTTAACTATACCTGATGAAGTACTAGGACGCTTACCCTTTCCTTGATCAGCCTGAGAAATTATAGCAGCAGGAAGAGGTGAAGTGGGAGTTGTATTTAATTCCTTGAGCAATAGATTCAATTCAAGTTTCATCTTTCTATGCTCATATAACGTAATATTAGCTCTAGTATTCTTCATTTCTTCGACCATGTTGTATTCCATATCATCAGAAATTAAAAAGGTTTTGGCTGAAGGCAAAGGATTAGATTGAGGAGGAGATGTCTGAATAGACTTGGGAGAAGATTTCTTACCTATTGCTTTTTCTTTGATAACATGAGTTGATGGTTTTTGTTTTTGACTTGCCTGTTGCAAATCAACTATGCTCTTACTTCTGGTGGTGACATGTAAATATTTTTCTTCTTCTTCATTGTCGACAAAGGAAGAATGAAATCCCACATTCCATGTACTTGAACTAGCTCTTCATCGTGAGTTTGTTCATCAGCTATTGATACTTCTTCTTATTCCGAATCTGATTCAACATTTGATATTGTATTTAAAGGTTTAGGATTATAAATAGGATTTTGTTTAAAAGGTCTAAGAGGTTTTCTAGAAGATGTTTCAGTTACCTGC
Source organism: Pinus taeda (assembly GCA_000404065.3). NCBI lineage: Eukaryota > Viridiplantae > Streptophyta > Pinopsida > Pinales > Pinaceae > Pinus > Pinus taeda. Next base: position 16,791 of record APFE031193594.1, on the reverse strand, counting down.
TTCTTTATCTCAACAATTTCATTGGACATGGTTTTAAGTACTTTTTTTAGACCTTGAAGATGGTAAGGATCTTTAGGTGTTTTCTTCTTGCATTCATCTTTGAAGGTGAACTTCTTGGATTTTGTTTCTTCTAATGCATTTTTCTTCTCTAAGGATTAAATTCATTTTTCTATAGCTATAGATTATTTCATGTTTTCAGCCGATTTTGGCTTGGCAGCTCTATCAACAAAAATAGTTGCATTTGAGGGGAGAGCAGAAATGTACCATTTGTTCATCACTTGGTCTGGATGCCACTAGGATTTTATTTAATAATTTGTTAAAAGTGAATTGAAATCCTTAATTGGATCTCTAGATTCAACGTTTAAGTTGGAGAAATAATTAAGAAGAGTAGTTGTTGAGTGGTCATCTCCAAACTTGATTAGGAATTCTTCCTTAAATATGTTCCAATTATCAATGGAACTAGATGGTAATGAAAAGTACCAGGATCTTGCTAATCCTTGTAAAGTATAAGGGAATATTCATAAATAACACCTTCTCTACAAGTTCATTTAGATTTATAGATAACATGAAGTTGTTTATATGTTCTTCGACACGAAGACCATCATTGGGATTTAATTTTAGCAACCATTTTCTCAATCGGTAAGTAATGGATATAATGGTCCTTCCATATGAACGGATCCTGGATTGGTCCATGGTCTTTGAGCCATTATTGATATCTGTGTAGAAGAAGACACAACAATAGTAGAAGGTGATTAGGTGGATGAATATTGTGCTCTTGTACCAGTGTAAGTAACTATTTGAGATGGTGAAGTGGATGATTGGATAGAGTGAGGTTGTGATGAAGATGATAGAATAAATGAGCGAGCTTGTGGTAATGGTGAAACAATCTCACTATGGGTTTTAGACTCAAATTTCTTAGTTTTCCTTTGAGGAGGAGGTAGAGGAAATTCAAATGAAGATATTCCAAAATTTTCACTCTATGATCTGGTTAATCTTTGAGACAAAGGAAAATATGAAGAAATGTTGGCTTGAGATAATTCAGATTCTTCTTGAGACAGAGAAATCCCTTCTAGTTTTTGAATTAAAGATTTTACTTCAGGAGTTCCTGTAGAGGAAGGTTGATCTGATTTGTTTGGAGAAACACTAGTGGATTGTAAATATTTTTTCACAAATTTATGTTTGGGATTTGGAGATCTATAATGTGACCGGGAAATTGGAGGTGATGGTGAGGGAGTTTTACTCTTAAAATGGCTTTCCAATTTAGATTTTCTTGTCATTCACAACCCTGGACCTCCTTCTAGTGCCAAAATTTTGAAGCCTCGAAATTTGGTGGAACAACATGGCGGATAACCACCTAGCTGGGGACTTGAATATCGTCCCTTATCCATTTGGGTTGGTGGCTCCGATTGGATTTATCATAACAGTTTCCCAATCTTTGAAAATATGGTTGAATGCGGTATGCATTTCATTTTCAAAGACGATTTGGTAGATGGGGGTGGTTTCAACAGAAAAAATCAAACTAACTATATTTACTTATTTAAATCAATATTTTTGCAATCTAGATAAATAACTTCCTTGAATGATAATGAAGATTATTCATACATGAAGTATAAAAGCTTTGTAAAACAACTATTTTGATTAAATATTTAATCAAAATGGTTGACTGTAAAATGTATTGCATCAAATATTCAACAAATTTTTCCTTATCAAAATTATAAAAAAAAATGGCAGCTCAGCTATATTTCAAAAGTGAGGGAATAACATGTTGTATTAAAATATATTTGACAAACAATGTACATGTAAAATAAACACCTTAATCATTCATAAAATACCCACTACACAATGATAAAACTACCTTATGCAAGATGATTGATCCATAGACAATAAGGCTGCAATCCACGCATTTTCTCCAAGATTGATCATAGAAAAACATAAGTGCATTTATTAACAAACCTTCTTAGAATAAACATTCATGGACTAGATCTTCAAAAATTAAAGAAAAACTTTAAAAGGTACAAAAGTGTATGTTTTTTAAATTGTTTCAAATAAAATTGTCAGACCACTTTCTAAATACATGAAACAGGTTTAAATATCAAAAAATATTACAAAAATAGCTAAGCACTAAATCCTGACGAGGGAAACAACTCTCCTTAAAATCAGTGCCAAAAATGCAAAACTAAAATTGATTTAAAACTGAAAAAATCTGATCATGATTGGTGTTGGTTCCTCATTTGCTTCCACTTCTCATAGATATCTATCATAGCTTGAATGTTTGAAGGCTTCCTAATGCTGATCTTTACCTGTCCCGCATAAATTGTATCTAATAGTGATGGCATCATATGGACAACTGAGTTGGTTAAGCATCATAGGGCCATCAATTGGCAATGTAGTTTTACCAAACATGACCAATAAGCATCACAATTCAAATTCAACGGTTGGTTGATTAGTTGTTCTTTTGTTGCAAGATATCATGCCAAATTAATTGCAAATCATCAATTTAGGGCATATTTCCTAGTGAACATCTTCGAATGAAACCTGCATACCAAAGATTATCATTAATAGTTTGAATTATATTGTTTGATGTTTTGCTTGCACTTGAATCTTCCCTTTAAACCTGTTTTATTTGCATTTCCTGGAAACTAGAGAGAATGTCCTTGTGAGATTCTTTGACCTTTGTAACTTTTGTTGTCTTTCCATATGAATTATCATGAAATGTGATCAAATTTGAAATTTTCTCATATATCTCTTCAAAATTGATTTTAGCATCATTAAATTGACCTACTAATGTAACAACTTCTTGGAAAAATGGACTAATATGTATCAAACTTTTACAAAAGATTGATTGTTTCTTTGATAGAAACAAATTAATTTCTAAAGATCCTTTGATGAATTCATCCCTTTTCCGGTAATCCTTTATTTGATCTGCAGTAAATCGTAGCGGCCCGATTTCAGTATCTTTAGCATTTTTATTCTCCTTAGCTTTGAAGTCTTAGGATGTCAAAACTCTGTTGCATTTCTTGAAGCTGTGATTTAATCTATTCCTATGTATTATCCATTTCTTTTGTGATTTCATCTTCCAACTACTTTATTATTTCCTCTTTTTCTTTGATCAAATTTCTTACTTCTTTTGCTTTGTCAATTGCTGCAGAAGCATATTCTCCTGCAAACTGAGATAATTTGGTCAAATTTTTATATGGATCTATAGGTGTATCATTCCAAACAACATCAATTGGTTCGTTGCCTAGAACACTAATAATAGCATGGTCAATATTTCTCTTTTTCATATGCCTCTTCATTACTGCTCGATGTTTGGGACAATAAAAAATATCCAAATGAGGAATTTCCTCCTCTTTCAAAACATTTTTTGAAGAAGGAAAAGAAGGAATTAGTTCCAAATCCTCTGAAGTAGCAAGAGCTTTTTCTAAAGATTTCTCGAGATGTTTTGGTGTTTCAGGAAATGTTCTCTCTTGACTCGTACCACCCTATGATTCATCGATTATTTTCTCAAACTACCCCCCATTCTTTCTATATTTCATCATAATCAAGTCCTTTCTTAGAACTCTTATTATTAGAAGGTTCTTCTAGTTCTTTCTCTATAGAAGATTATTTTTGTGATTCATCATGATTGGATGCTTTATTTGCATCTTCTTCTTAGACATTCGTAGACATCCTCTATTCCTGAGATTCCTGTGGGATTATCTTAAGTAGATTTATTGGGAAAATGGATTAACCTTTTATGTTTGTATTCCTTAAATTCTTCTAATTCATCCAGATTCAGTCGAAGGGAAACTAAACTTTGTACCTATGAAAATTGTTTAGCTGCTACAAAATTATCTTCAAAATGATCATCCTCATGAATAAATGCCTTAACCTTGATAGAAATGGTAAAATCATACACGAGCTTAATAGGGTCGTATTTCCTTTCTTGAAACTCAACAAGATTCAAACTGTTAATGTGATTGAATTCAACTTATGCATGTCTAAAGTCATTTAAGAAATAAACACCACACTAGAGTGGAAAGGTGGACCAGGTAGATTTTGAAGACTCTTTGAGAGATCTAGTTACACCTTTGGTAACTGTCTGGTATGTAACTTCTTTGGCTAAAAATTGTTCAAGGACATACCATGAAAATACATGTGGTGGAGTAGTGCTTCCAAAAAATATGATATATTTGAAAAAATCTTCTCCAAACCATCTCACCACAAGTCGAATATCAGCCTTGGCTTCTTCTAATAACCTTGGGGTTTTCTTGTCAAAGACAACCTAATAAATAGAGAGATAATCTGCTAACAAATCTGATAGAAATGTTGATTTAAACAATATTTCCTAAGAGCTTTATGATACACATGGATTGGCGTGGTATCCTGAGGAGTCCACTTCCATCCCATAATTGTAAACGTAAACTGAAACATACAACATCCATGACATATGTAGACATATAAAATGGAGGAATGGTTCTTGTAGTAACATAATGATTCCTTCTATATTCTATGATATGGCAGGCTAAGTTTTTTGAAAAAATTGTGGCCCAATTCCATGACTATAAAATTAGAACCAACATCAATGAGAGGCACCCATTCCACTGAAAACTTGGTATAATCTATGTACCCAAATAACCTACATAGCATTGCGATAATGTATAAATAAGGAGAAACGATAGAGGCCACTGAATACATACCAGTTCTATCGATCTTGTGTTTGCTCGGATTTTCCATCCATTTTTTATAATTTCATAAGGTTCTTCATTTTCAACAGAAAATTTCTCCACAAATTCTTTATTAAAATTCTTGTGCGACAGAAGTAGATGATACATTTTTTTTAATATCCTATGATTTAAAGGAGCCGATCACCACTTGCCTAGAAGTCACGAATTTTTTGTCCTCAATATTCGCATGTTCAATAATCCATTTGACCATATCAACATAGGGTAATATTTTTGGTTTAGTTGTTATCTTATGCAAGATAGAGCGTGCAACTTCATGATAAAAAGTGTTTGAATATTGCATATCATCTATCATGGCTTCCTTCTATATTTACTTCTCGAATAAGCTATAAAAAATTTCCCAGGAGCCAGTACCATGCTCTGGTATACAAGTTGTATTAGAAAACAAAGGTCATGATTCCAGTACATCTTCAACCATGGAATGTGTTCCCCTTCCTTTATTCACCTTGATCATTTAGCCGAGTAATCGAGTCTCTGTTATAGTCCTGTCACCACAAAGAATATGAGAGTGATATTGAAGAGAATGAGAAATAAGAGTATAACAACATCCAAATATGAAAACCTTATTCAAATTAATGAAACTGAAACACTTAAATGCATTCGTAATGGTGAGAAGATATTGAATTTCTTGATCTTCGGAATCGTAATATCCATAATCTGAAATGTTATCCATGTAAGATTCAGATTAATTCACATTATGCTAACGATATTTTTGGAGAAGGTCATTAAAACCCATTAACATACCATTGTTAATACGTGAAATATAACTTTAATGATGTGTTAGTTGGTCCATATTTCATCTCAAATCAGTTATTCCCAATGTCACATGATATGTTTAATTGCCAATTTTTTGATTCTGTGATTTCCAAAATCGCGATACGACTGATGCAAACATATTTTGGTATTACAATTAATTCACTTGTCGGGTCCATCATGATATTGCAATTCATAGAGGAATATTTAAGATGCTTTATTTCTCTTTGCGATGCGATAATTCCAAGATGATTTCACTGGAAAGGAATATTCTTGTATTCTGCGCATATCACAAATGGGTGATCCTTCAATTGGTAACGTTAACTACTATACACAAGACTTTTACAAAATGCAAAATGCGATTTAATATTTTTTGCAGGTTTTTTTCAAATTTTGTTTAGATTTTAGTGTATTTGAAATCAAATATTTTCTAAAGGGCCCCTATCTGTTATGTCAAGGATTATAAAAAATGGGGGTTGTTGTACAACACAACACTTCCCAAGACCGAGAGAGCAACATGCTAAAGCTTATAGGAATATCAACAAAAACCACCTTCGTCAACACATTGTTGGATGAAATCTAGTGCAGAGACACTACCAAGTCTTTGATAAGTCTGAGACACTTCACTCTTCTTGAATAAAAAAATAGAGATCATGATATGGTCGAGTGATATCTAATCCTATCTTATCCATAATGGCTTTAGTGATATGGTTGTGTGAGGCCCTAGGATCTAACATAGCGTTATGAAGGATAAAATCATGGATTTTCATATGAAGCTAGAATTTTGGGACTTCACTATCTTCTGGACTCCAATCTACGGCTAGACAAAACATAATTGTGGGGTGATCATGGACAACATTAACCATATCTGAAATTTGATCTACCTTTAACATCTTGGCAATCTGTAACTTGTATTTATCATTCTTGACTAGTTCAATTATAGGGATAGGAACTTTCAACTTAAAAAATTCATTCTCTAAACTAAACAAGTTAGATTTCTTCTCTACCTCTTTTGGAGTGGTGTCCTTCTTTTTAGGTTTTCCTTTGGTATAAGACTCCTTTCTCTGACCTTCACTTTGATTCTCCTTATCTTTCCTTGCATTGCTAGTAGAGGATTCATTGGCATCGTATCGAATTATGACAACCATCTCCTTTTCTTTGTTTTGATCAGCAGGGGTTGTTTCTTTGTCTTGGGCTTCTCTCTGAGCACTTTGCCTCTTCCAATTCAATGTAACAGGGACATTTCTGGTCCTTCAATTGTACTAGTTTTTCACATGAATGAGAGCACTCTGGTAACCTCTTTGGTATTCTTCAGTCTTCACTTCCCATACATCATAATTTGAAAGGACAAGTTGTTGATCACTTTGTAAAAAAGAATCTTAAGAGAATTGATCTTACTCAGTTAGAAAGATAGGTAGCTGATCATGTTGGTCCTCCTAAAAGAAATGGTTTTCTTCAACAATCTATTCTTCCTCTTCTTTCAGGCCTTGAGTGTAATTTTATTGAAATGAAGTTCTAATTTGATGTAGTCCCTAAGGATATTGATTCTTCTATTGGTTCTGCTTATTTTTGAATTGTGACTGTTGCTGACCCCTATACTTTGGATTCTTTATTGAATCCTCCACGTGTCAGTCTACAATGGTAATTATCTCCATCATTTTTTACATGGTTTTTATAATACTATTGAGTTTACCATTAGACGAAGAGGAAGACTCCTCATTTATGGTAACTTTCTTCTCCAACTTTTTTTTGGATTTCCTAAATCAACAAACTAGATTCAACACTCACTGCATTTTTGTGCATGTCTTCTAAGGTGGAAAGGTTTCTCTCCCTAAGATGATAAGCCATGTTTAGGTCAAAGGCATCAAGATAGTGGAGGAGTACTAAACCACGGGGAGGTTTCATGTCATCAGATAGAAATGTACACCTTATTGAATCTAGTTGTGAACTGCTACATTGTTTCATATGGACTTCTCTTCATGGAGTCATATTCAGCTAAAGTCTATAATGGATTCTTATTTTCTTCCCATTGGGCTAAAAGCAACTCTGTCAGCTCCTGAGAGTTGTTGATGGAACCAATTGACAAACCATGAAACCACTTCTTAACCTCTCTGGAAAAGGTTTGTGCTATAATTCTCATTTTACCATCCTCATCATCAACCTCTTCGAGATCAATGAAACCCACCAATTTGTCAACATGCTATTGAGCTATGATTTCTAAAGTTCCATCAAAAGGAGGAAGCCTTTGGCCATAGTCATTGAGGTAGGGCATCAAGTTGACTAGGTAATGCTAGAGGGGTAAACCTTGCCATGACTTCTGGACGTATTTGTATGGGAACTACCACTAGTTGTGTTGATGGGAATGATGATATCAATGGAGGTGGTGGTGATGGATTAGCAATGATAGATGACGTGCCTAATGTATTTGGCGATATGGTAGAAGAAGTAGCAATAGACAAATTCTCAAATTGATATTGAATGTAGCCCTTTTCAGTGGTGATCTGAAGCTGGTTAGCTAGACTTTCAAGCTTATTAAAGTTTGACCAAAGCTCGTGATCATATTTAGAAAATAGGGATTTTGAAGAAGGTAAGTAAGAATCAAAATTGATAGGGTCAAACAATACCTTTGAAAGGAAAGGTTCATACTTTGATCGGAAAATAGATAGCTCAAAATGGATATCAAAAGAAAGATCTTCGAGAGTAAGCAATTTATCAAGAAAACAAATAGTTCTTACCAATTTACAAGCTCCACTTTTGAGAAGAGGAGATTTGAGTCTCCTTAGCAGCTTCTCAGGATCATCAACAATAGGAGGTGGATTTTCGGTCGGGGTTCGACCTCATGTGTCTTTTATGAGCCAGAATTTTGCACCTTAACTTGATGTGATTTAGATCAGCCGTCTTCAAGTACTAGAACTTATCACGCACATGACCAATCTTGAATGAACTTGAAGAACTAATCCCAGGGAAGATATATCACTGATTTCCCTGACCACGGTGCCAAAATGTTATCCTACACAATATCCTAAGGCTGAGAAAGGAGATTGATGGAGGTAAACTCAAATAACTTATGCTTTAGCAGCTGGTCTTGCAAAACTAGAGAGAGATCCCTCTATGAGCTCATAGCCCGTGATGACTGGAGTAGGAAAATATATTAGGCTAGGTCTATTTTATCTCTAGGGCTTGAAGATTTTAGGGTTTTTCTAGATCAGGAGTCAAAATCAAGGAACTAGGTCAGATCTCAAGGGTTCAGTTGCAGGAGATAAAAAGGTGCAAGTTAGGTATGCCTTTGTGATACTTTGAGGCTTTGTCAATGTAGTGTAGGGTGGAAAAGAAAAGATTCAAAATTAGCATGGCAAGAATGAATTCTTTTATCAGGAGATATGTAATATAAACATGAAATTACTAACAAAATAGAGCTTAAATTTAAGAATTTTGTTTAAAAACACTTAGAAAAATCATTGAAAAGCTTAGATATGGAAATGGATTCAATTATCATTCATATAAGCTATTAAAAGAAGAAACACATTATCGCAAACACCTACCACAAGAATTCATAGATAATAGTTGAAACTGGCCTTCATTTTCCTATAAATGGTGATGAGTACAAGCTCCAACTCTTTCACTCTCTGATGTCAAAACTACAATACTTAGAAATCTGAAGTATTTATACAATTATTTATAGAAAGATATCCTGAAAAAAAATCAAGATTTGTTACAAAAAATCATAAAAATATATAAAAACTACTAAAAATGTCATTTGGCTAAGCTCTATTACTATTTTGGACATTCTAGTGTAACTGAGGCATTGAATAAACACTTTTGTTAGTCCTGATGGATGATCAATTGTGTTGTTGTTCCAATTTTTCCGCGTTCCGTTCTGACAATTGGTGTAATGAATGTACAATGTTGGCTCCTTTTTCTGCTTAAACATGTTGAAAAGGCCTTCATTGTCCTTCGAGTGATAGTGAAATGAGGGATTTGTTGCTCTATGAATGGAGGTCGTGATATTTCAGTGGAGAAATTACACGAAAGACAACAAGGAATTGTGGCTAAGGGCATGAAAAACTCAACTAATATTGACCATTGAGAAGAATTATGATCCGTCGATCTGAGCTGTCTAATCTGGGCCAATCAAATCTAGGCCATTGATCCTTATCGCAATCACATATGGGACGGGCCTGTGTCATATCACAATCATAATACAGAGAGGGACCTTTACACTAATTTTTCCTATTTTACAAAAAGGTAGACCTAAAAATTTGAAAACTACAATACATAAAATATCGCATGAGGAAGGTTTCTGTCAATTTTATTTGGGACGAGGGACTTTTAACCTGTTCCATAGTTCTTTCCTAATGGAATGGACCTGATAGACCATTAAGTCACAATATATAAAATATCACATCTGGGAGGAATTAACCACAAACCTAGACCTGAAGCTTTTGAAAATCAAATTAATAATCCCAATGGGTCCGGAAAGGGGGCTATGTGTTTTATCGTAATCGCAACCAGGAGAAGGACCATGCAGGGGAGGGACTTTAGATTGATGTGATTGCTGGGTAATAGGACTTACCAGAATCGAGGGTTGGGACGTATCTTCGGGGGCTGGGACTTATCGCTAGGGGCAGGTCTTATCACCGAGCAGGACACATTGCAGGATGGGGGGCCAATTAAGGGATAACACAATTGCAATCAGGAAGGAGTGAGGATAATTGTTTTATTTTTGATGTAATATGTGTCAATTTCGAGCTCCAAACTTTAAAGGGACTTCAACATAGTTTAAATGGGTTTGGCTAGGGTTAATACCAAATAGACTTTCGACTATACTTTTTGAATTTCAATACAGAATATGAGTTTTTTTCAACGAAAAATGGGTTTTGGCTTAGGATTTAAAGATATTCTCAACGAAAAAGTGGTTTAGAAGAAATGAGTGGATTTATGAGGAAAGTTTGTGGGGGCATATGGACTATGAATGAGGATGTTGAAACAAGTTGAAATCTCCTTAAAAACATTTTTCCACTAATTACTACTCCCATAATTATTAACCATAAGTGATGTCATGACTCCTTTTGACGATTTTGATGACTTGACCTATTGATGAAATCTAGTGGAATATGAAACTAACCATGAGATGATATTGACATGGTGTTACACTGAAATTTGTCACCATGACTATCTGCAGTTAATATGGCTCCATCAATAGTCATATTATCCTCCTTGTCAAGCCTAATACCTCTGCTCTTCATGTCAAGCTTCAGAAAGAGAGAAAGTCACTAAAAACATGTTTATCTCTGGGTACGTAGGTTCTCTCTACCCTGCCTGCATGTACGCATCCCAAACTCATTGTACCTACGTACTTGTACGCTCTGTAAGCCAAAGGATGGGTGCGTACCCCTGTAAAGTTCAAAAGGCGCGAGTTTCATCTTAAAAAAGTTACTTGTGGTCACCTCTAGAGCCTTCTAGAAGAGTGTTTGACGTGTATGGAGCGCCTCCAGATGGTTCATGCATCCCTATGATAGAGGAACTTATCCCATCAAGAGAGGAGCTACCCCATCCAAAAGAGGGAGTATCACATTGATGTTGGAACTGAATAACTTCCTCTAGAACACTATAAATACAGGCATTGGGCCAGAGGAGGGGAGGTTGAAAGCTGAACATTCCAAAGGGTAAATGCTGCTGGAATTAGGACTTCCATTGTTAACTTGTGAGGAGAGATTACCATCCTTCTTGTTGCCATATTGGAAGTGGGTGAGCTTGTCAAAGTAGAGGAAATCTCTTGTTGGACCCTGGGAGGAGCTTGCACAACACCAAGGCTCAGGTTGTAATGGTTCCTTTTTTGTTTCCTTAATACAAATAAGTCCATTCTTCTCAATGATTTGTTGTTTATGAATTATTTCATGTACTCCTTGGTCTATATGATGAATATGCTTTGTTTTATGAATTATTCAGGTGTTATGTAATCGTTTGCTTTGTTAGTGTATGCAGGTCTTAAAGTGAAGGAGGAGCTCATCT
>APFE031193577.1:0-11763 GCA_000404065.3 Pinus taeda | reverse complement strand
TATCTACTATGTCATTTATCTTCCTCACTTAATAGAGATATATATAAATAAATTACGAAGGAGGTTGAAAGAGTACCTCCAACATAAACTTTAATTTATCCTAAAAAGTCATTGCCATGCCCCTATAGTCACCCACATCCGAGGATGACTTAGGGCACCCAGATAACCCTCACTATAGGTTTGTGGTGTGTCATGATTCATTTCATCTCATCGATTTTTTCAATATAAAACTACCTAATTCCATACTACACCTCACTTTTTATATTTCAAGATTATTAAACTTCATAATCTTAACACTTATTGAAGTATGTAGACAATCATTCCATACAGTTATGCTTGAACATAACCAACATTCAAATGATATGAATGAAAGTAATCTTATAGAATCAACAACCCAACTGGCCTAACAATTGTCAAATATTCAAAGTTGTGACAACCAAGTGAACTCTAGTCTCATATAACAATTTAGAAATTTTAATAGCACACAATTCATACAAATCTATCCCTAAGTTTCTTATTTGATTTACTTCTATCGATCGCAACATTGTCATAGATCGAAATTGTTTCACTTGATAGAAATGGTAATTACTCTCGTATGCATGAATATATGAAGAGTTAAGTTAAGTGACGGAAATTAAGTGAAGTCTAATATAAAGAATCAGATGAGTCAAAGTTAAAAAGCTAATGCCTGGTCAAGAAAAGCTAATTTAAGGAAATGAAAAATGTCGATTTATGTTAAAGTGAAGTTAGAAAAGTTTAGTTAAAGTGTCAATTCATAGTTTGCATGAAGAAAAGAATGTTAGAGTTTGAGAGAATAATTAATATTAAATAGAACTTATTTATTGAACAAAAATCTTGTGTACTTATTTGTCTCGTGTTTCCATGTTTATCTCTGCCTCAAAATAACAAGTGTTATCAGAGCAAGGTTTTGCAATGTTTCAAAGAACCAAAGGAGTTAAGAAGGTCATGATTTACTTCCACTAAGATCCTTGCCTATTGTGAGCATCCCACAAATCAAAGTTTTCATCCATTGTTTCATAAGTAGAAACTAGAGCTCATTGAGAGTTTGTAAACCAAACTACTAAAAGATTAGGGTGAGTAGCCTACATAGCCACCACCATATCAAGAGGAAAGAACTAGCATCATTGACCAAAGAAGGAGTCTCTACCATAAGTTGTAGCTATGAGAATCCATAAGAGTTTGTGTAGAAGAGCTTAGCAAAGTTGGTAGTAGTTGTTGGGAGTCACCGTTAAAGTAAAGCAAAAAATGTTTAATTTTAAAGACAATAAAGTGCATGCGAAGTTCATTTCTAGAAGGCTAACGCAATAAGGAAAGAACACAAAATACAAAAGAAACACGATAGTCATGGGTCAAAAAGAAAGACTGAAAAAAACCAAGAAAAGAAATCGAAAGAAAGAGCCAAAGTATTTCAAAGAGCACATATATGTTCTCACCACATTTGAGGAATATAAAAGACAAGTAGATGAAGTAGAAAAATTTAAGGATGAATGGACCAAGATAGATCTGGTAACACTTTTAAAATTTACTGGTAAAAATTTTAATTTTTGGGAACTACCAAACTAATAAATTTTCGTCGATGTAAAGAGTTGGTTGAGTATCAATCTAATAACCCATATGATAAATTATGTGATGCCTTAGTATTGGATCTTATAAAACATGTATGGGATGAGAAGTCCTTGTGAAAGGTAGCAAAAACTACATCTTCCTAGGAAGCATGGAAGACCATGGAAGTAGAATTTGGTATAAACCAAAGTGACATAAAGCAACAAATTTAGTTGCATTATGTTGAAGAATAAATAGAAAGTCAACTGCAGATCTGAGAGTAAATGAGGAATACTCTAGGAAGAAAACAAAGGTTGGAGAATCCATTTCAAATGTGGATTATGGTCATAAACACTATAAAAGTGAAATCCATCATGCATAAATGCATATGGATGAAGAAGACAAAAAAAATATTGCAGAGTGAGAAGTTGAAGCCTCTACATGTGTAGTAGAGAAAGATCATATAGATGCTTGATAACCCCACTGTAACATGGATGGTAAATCCCACTATGATAAGACACATGTGGATGGTGACTGCAAAGTGAGTTGTTAATCTGTGAATCAAACAATAGACCTTGTTGATGATGGTGAAGCTTCCAATAAAGAAGTGAATGACATGTGTGATATAGCTGGTATGATTGTAGTTGATGATGACCTCTTTACATCAAAGTTTGAACCATTTAAGTTTAATAGTATCAAAGATAATTTTTCATATGAAGTAATGGTTCATAGAGATGAATTGTATCTCTCATGAATCCAACAACAAATGATGAATTTGGTTTGAAATTTTTAATGAGCATATGCATGTTGAGATATCTCACCACAAAGTAGATGAAAATTATGTCGATGTAATTTGTGGTCTCTTTTTTGAAACAATGACTGATTGTGGAAAAATGGAAAGTGCCATGTTTGATTAAGAATTGAATGTTGAAGCTACCACTATAGCAGTAAGTTATGAAGCAATAGTTAGAATTTCTCATGAACTAGTGCACGATATAGAAACAATTGGTGATTAAGAAGAGGATAAAGTGGTTCATGAGTTTTGGATGAGAATATCCACTAACAACATAACAGTGGAAGATATTCTCAATGAAGTTAAAGAGGAAGAGAAGAAAGAAGAAGCACATAAATCTCTCATTGCAAAGCGTAATGAAGATGTTTCTAAAATTGATTTGAGTTTGCAAGTAGATAAGACAACAATCCGATTATAGTTATAGCTGAAAGAGAAGATGAAGAAAAAGATGTGGGAATGGGCATGGAAGTTTCTGAAGACGAAGAAGAAAGCATTGAAATAAACTTTCAACAATGGAATCAATAAGATATCAAATTATAATATCAAGAAATATGGAAGAGAGAAGATCATGAATATGAAGCGGAAGAAGCATTGCAAAGTTCATAGTTTGAAGATGAAGAGTTTTGGTAGTAGTCCATGAATGAACGAACCTTTCAAGAGGAAGTTATAGAAGATAGGCTCTGAAAGCCTAAATTGTTCTTTAGAGCAAATATAAAAGAAGTAAAAGGAAAATTCAGTAGCAACAAGTGAGGAAATATGGAGCTTACATCAAGAAAGTGCAGCTGAAAATGAAGCAGTTTCAAGTTTATAAAATATGGAAGAAATGAAAAAAAAAAAATAGTATTGGTAAAAAACATTTGAGTTAATTTTTGATTGAAAGTGTAGCATGCATAGTTGAGTCATGATTAAGCTAAGGTTGAGTCATATGGTCATAATTAAGGTGGAGTATTAGAAATAGTAATTACTCTCGTATGCATGCAATGCATGAAGAGTATAGTTAAGTTAAGGAAATAAATTCAAGTCTAATATTAGATGTCAAGTCAGCTAGAGTTAGAAGTTTAAGGCTTTGTCTAGAAAAGCTAAGTCAAGGAAGAGAAAATGTTGAGTTAAGTTATAGGAAATTTAGAAAAGTTTAGTTAAAGTGTGAAGTCTTAGTTTGCATGAGGAAACGAAATTTAAAGTTTGCATGATTTCATATTTAAAACATTTGGTGTTTATATACCTATAGTTGGGCCATTGTAATGTGAAGAAAGAAGAGAGAATAGTCGTAACTCAGTGGATGTATATGAGAGAATAACTAATGAATAGAAATTTTTTATTCAAGTAGAAGATTGTGTATCTATTTTTCTTGGGTTTGCATGCTTTTCTTTGCCTTTCACTAACAAGAACTTATCTCCCTACACTTTGTCATGTATGAAAATTATGTCATGACTTATGCAATGACCCACCCAATCATGCTAGATATTGAGTGATTGCACACTATCCAAACCCATATAAACTTATGCATTTCTCCTCTAACTCCTTAGCCAACTCTTCATCTCATGTTAGCACTTATAATCCAAGTTGTACTTAGTCAAATGCTTGTTTCCTCAGCCAACACTCTTGTCACATTTACAAGCAATCGTTCCAAATTCAAGAAAGTTGCATCCTTCCATTTCGAATGGGAAAATATTTTGTAGTACATACCTTTCCCAAATGAGAGTTTGGCCCAACCCTCAATAGCCATCTACACTCACTTGACTTATGTGCTATCCCATCATGTCTAATCTAGTTGATTCAACTCATTCTAATGGGTGCCTCTCTACATGCTTGAATGCCACCCTCATTCGATCATCTTATTAGGACTAGGTTTGTACCTTAAAAAAGGATCCAAATGTTTTGAGAATCAGTTGAAAACTTCATTCAAAAAGAGTTAAGGGTTAAGTATTGGGCTATGTAAAAAAAGTTGTATGAAAGGGTAGCATAAATCCTAGAAACATTTCAAAAGGGTTTATTTATGTTATGCTTCAACTTATCCTATTTTTTTCAGGAAACACGGATCCAATTGAATGAAGATAGTTGGCGCTATGAAATATTTGTGTAGCACCTACAACTAACACTACGAAAATATTTCACATCACCTATAGGTTGCACTATGAAATATTTTCATAGCGCCTACGGGAATTTGAAAAAATTAAAGTTCTCTAATTTACATGTTATTGATTTAAAGTTATTAAATGTTCTTTGAAGTAATTTAACCCATGTTACTACTTGATGTGACATTTGGAGTGGTTTCCAAGCATTAGAGGAGGGTTTGAAAGCTAAAACCTAAAAACTAGAGTGATTTGTAAAAAGGCCATTTCCAGCCTTTCTAGGTAACCAATTTATAATGCACAAGAGAGTTTTTATAGTGTGTGACCAGGGGTTGGTTATAGTTGTCATTGAGAAATAGGAAATTCTGGCCTTATAAATCGATATGAACCAAATGACATAGAGTGGATCCAATATTATCAAGAGCTCATACTAATTTTCACCAACGCTGGAAGGGAACCAATTTTTCATTGTTTTAATGGATACAATCTGAGTTGGTGCCATGAATTCATTAATTCCTTTAATAGCAACATAAATATGGTAAGGGATTTAGAGTTTGTAGTCATTGAGGAGTCTATTGCAAAAGCCATAGGGTTATCTATTGAAGGAGAAAGGTGGTTCAAAAAGAAATGGTACAAAATGTAGATTTGAATTTCTTCTTGAAGGAAAATGCTCAAAACCCTAATTGGAGCACGAGAATCCATTAGAGTATGATGAAGCCAAAATGAACCAATGTTCTAAGGATTGTGCAGATGTTCTTTACGTGTGAAGTTAGGTGCTCAAAGGTTTATTTATATCACATGAGATTTCTATGTCATTTAGCTGGTCTTAGTAAGATGAGTCTGCCTTATTTTTTATGTTAGACACCTAATCTGCTAAGGGTTATGGTGTGGAAGTTGAAAAATCAAAGGAAGTCCAAGAGACCTTGGAATATGAATCCAAGGGTCATATCAATGTGTTATAAATGTACATCAATGTGAATAATAAATGAAATTTTGTGTTTGATCTTTCATATTCTATCTTCTACATGTGTCTTTATTATGGTATCAGAGCAAGTGATCTCCTACCTTGCCCAAAGTTGAGCCTCTTGTCATGTGGCCAGTTCTACTATCAGTCCCGCATTTCATGAATGTCATGTCTACTAAATTATAGTTGCATTATTTGCCAACTCTGTCATAATAACTATGTCCTCTATCCATTTGCGAGACTTGGAGTGTTAATTTTTGTGCATTGATCCTTGAACATTATGCGATGAAGGTATAAATTTAATCATTTACTGGTGCGTTGAGTGGGAGTTTTGTAACTGTTAACCATGCTGTGGTATCTTGGTGCATAGGAACTGTTCTTTGCCCTTTAGAGCTAGCGAAACCCTTCCCTTCTAAAACTTGAATCACTAGTTTTCTGGTCTATGTGCATGTCAACTATGACATGTCTTATTACACCCAGTTATGTCCTTATGAATTAATAAGACATTGTTTTATGTTACCTGGCTGTTACACTATGTTCTACTATAAAAATTATGGTTTGAATGTTCCTATCATGCCCAGCATTACATTTTTTTGGAAACATTCGAATGTTTGCTAGGATTACGCCGAGAAAGTTGGTAGAGGGTCCATCCATTCCCTCTGAACCAGTCTTAAGAATATGCCAATCCTTACTCTCCTTCTTTTTCCAGACCTGTAGTCCTCCACTTTTGCATTCACTCAGTAGTAACGTCTCTCGAATATGCAATATTAAAACAATTTTTTGGTTGCTACACACCTTTTTGCATTAGAATCTTCACATGACTTTTGACACTATCTAGGAGAAAGATTATACTTCATAACAATTGTATTTGTACTATCACCAATAGCATATGACCCTGTCTTAGAATGTTTATTCCTTACATTCGTAGCTAAAACTCTCTTCAAACAGGTTTTTGAATATTATTTCTCCTTGGAACTCTCATCGAACTTGTCTTAGATTTTTTCTTAGGGCTTCTTCTGCCTGCCTTGCTACACTCTCATCGACTGCTTACTCACCCATATCTCTTTGCAATTTATGTTGAAACTATTAGCTTGAATACATGTACAAGAGAAATCATTTCTAGCGGTTGAATTCTTGCAGTAATTTTTCAATCTCCACTAAGCTAGTGCTATTATTTCCCCTGTTATAGACATTGGAAAACAACGTTTCAAGGATTCCACACTAGAGTAGTGAAAAGGAGGCCTGAAATGACAAAAATCAAGCCAAGTACATGAGAAGTCTAATGGTTGAATGGAGTGCTCAATCCGCGCATTGTGAGCTATATCATTCAACCTTTGTGGGTTAGTTAGTATTGCCTCTATGCATTGAGTGAGTCCACTATATTAAATATTGAGCTTGAGTTCATCTCAATACCTTGTGTTGAGCATTATTTGAAGTTTGGAAGCCCATTCATGTTGAACACTAGTTGTATAGGTTGTTTGTTGCATTGAGTTGGTGAATGCACATTCAAGTATTATTTCTATAACTTCTTTTGAAAGTTGGTTCATGTATCATGGTACGCTACATTCGTTTGTTGAAGACCATGCCATGAGAGGTGTAGGTATGTTCTATGGTGTTCCTTCTATGTGCATTGACTCATTCTTTGAAATTTGGAAATTTGTAAATCGTTGGTGAATTTATATATATGCATGCCAAGAAGTTTCTTGACCAGTACGTCCTACCTAGCCAAAAAATTGATCGAAAGGAACCATTATTAGCCTCAGGAATAGTGAGAACCAAAGACACATGGCTGACAAATTTCAACGATAAAGTTTCTTTTATGACTTCATAGACCCAATATTCAAAGTGTTCAATGGATGATAAACATCACCTGTGATATTTCTATTTCTCATTTCAAAAGTTGATTCCGAAAAATAAAAAGGAGTGTTGTTTGAATATTGTAGAAGTCGAGTGGAAATTTGTGATGTTAAGCATATGGATAATGATGACGAGTCAAATTTGATGATAAAAATACCTGTCATAACTTTGTAAATAATCCTTTCCATTATTTCTTGAAGCACTAATATTACCTATTCTGATTATCATAGGTTTAACTCTAAGTATTGATGATTAAATAAAAAAACATTGCATGGTAAATGGTCAACCATGGTCTAACGTCGTATTCTGAAAGGATTGTCTCAATATGAAAACTAACCATTGTCAACCATGGTCAACCATGGTCAACCATGTTTATTTTAGGGTTTATAATATTTATCTTAGGGTTTATATACCTTGGATTTATAATATTTATTCCTTGGGTTTATAATATCAATCCCTTGGGTTTATTAATCTAAGGGTTCCACCATGGTCGAGCATGGTTTCACATCATATTGTCATAAAGATTATATCAATATGAAAATAAACCATGGTCAACCATGTTTGTTCAAGGGTTTATAATATTTATCTTAGGGTTAATATACCTTGTGTTTATACTATTCCCTTGGGTTTTCAGTATTGGTCAAGGCCAACCATGGTCATTCATAATCAGCCATGACCAACCGTGGTTGACCATGTTCAATCATGGTTAGCCATGATTCAATGTTGCATTGTGATAAAGATTGTCTCAATATGAAAATCAAACATGGTCAAGCATGGTCCAACTTCATATTATGACAAAGATTGTCTTGATATGAAAATCAATCATGGAAAACCATGGTCAACCATGATCCAACATCTCATTGTGACCAGGATTGTCTAAATATGAAAATCAACAACGGTCAACGACATCTCAATACTAACTCCTTTGGTTTAGTAATATAAGGGTTCATATTCCTAGGGTATAATATTATTCCTATGGGTTTTAAGTATTAATCCTTGTGTTTATAATATCAATCATGGTCAACCATGGGAAATCATGGTCAATGATGGTAAACCATGCTTTATAAAATCTATCATGGTCAAACATGCTTTATAAAATCAACCATGCACCAATTTCGCATTGTGACAAAGATTGTCTCAATATGAAAAACAAACATGGTCAACCATGGTCCAATGTCACATTGTGGAAAATATTTTCTCGATATGAAAATCAATAATCGTCAAGCATGGTTTAACGTCACATGTGACAAGGATTGTCTCAATATGAAAATCAACCATTGTCAACCATGGTCAACCATGCTTATTTTAGGGTTATAATATTTATCTTACGTATTATATACCTTAGCTTTATAATATTAATGCCTTGGGTTTAATATTTTTCCCTAGGGTTTATAATATCAATCCCCTAAGTTTATTAATCTAAGGGTTCAACCATGGTCAAGCATGGTCCAACATCGCATTGTGACAGAGATTGTCTCAATATGAAAATCAACCATGGTCAACCATGTGTATTTAAGGATTTATAATACTTATCTTAGGGTGTACATACCTTGGGTTTATATTATTCCCTTGGGTTTGTAATTCTTTGGGTTTTAGTATTAATCCCTTGGGTTTAATAAGTGTTGGGTTTAATAGTATACAACTTTAGTGTTTATCAACGATGTTTATTTTATTGTTTATATTTATCTTAGGGTTTATATACCTTGGGTTTAGAATATTGGTCCCTTGGGTTTAGTATTATTCAACCATGGTCAACCATGTTTTATAAAATCAATCATGATCAACAATGGTCCAACATCACATTGTGACAAATATTTTCTCAATATGAAAGTAACTCATTGTCTCAACCATAGTCCAACGTCGCATTAAGACAAAGATTGTATCAATATGATACTCATGGACAACCATGGTCAACCATGGTCAACCTTGGTCAACCATTTTTTATAAAATCAAACATGGTCATACATGGTCAAACATGGTCGAACGTCGCATTGTCACAAATACTATGTTGATATGAAAATCAAACATGGTAAAGCATGGTCAACCATGGTCCAACGTCGCATGGTGACAAGGATTGTTTCAATATGAAAATCAATCATGGTAAACCACGTTTACTTTAGAGTTTAAAATTTGTATATTTGGGTTTATATAACCTAGGTTTATAATATTAGTCCCTTCGGTTGAACATTGCACCATGGTTGAACATTGCATTGTGACAATGATTGTCTCAATATGAAAATCAATCATGGTCAACCTTGGTCCAATGTCGCACTGTGACAAAGTTTGTCTTGATATGAAAATTAATCATGGTCAACCATGGTCAACCATGGTCTATTGTCGCATTATAAAAAAAATTGTCTCAATATGGAAATCAACCATGGTCAACCATGTTTATTTTAGAATTTATAATATTTATCTTACGGTTTATATACTATGGGTTTATAATTTTTATCCCTTTGATTTATTATTCCTAGGGTTTAATATTATTCCCTTACATTTATATTCCCTTGGGCTTTTAGTATTAATCCCTACATTTTATTATTCCCTTGGGTTTATAATATCAATGATGGTCAACCATGTTTTATAAATTCAATAATGTTCAACCATGGTCCAACATCGCACTATGACAAATATTGTCT
This sequence comes from Pinus taeda, assembly GCA_000404065.3. Classification (NCBI taxonomy): domain Eukaryota; kingdom Viridiplantae; phylum Streptophyta; class Pinopsida; order Pinales; family Pinaceae; genus Pinus; species Pinus taeda. The sequence goes on along the minus strand of APFE031193577.1, from coordinate 1,875 downwards.
CAATATCATAACCAATCATTATTAACCATGGTTCAATGTTGCATTGTGACAAAGATTCTCTCGATTTGAAAATTAATCATGGTCAAGCATACTCAACCATGGCCCAACGCCACATATTGGTCAGCCATGTTCAACTATGGTCAACCATTGTCAACGGTGGTCAACCATGGTCAATCATTGTCAACCATGTTTATTTTATGGTTTATAATATTTATCTTAGGGTTTATATACCTTAGGTTTAAATTTTTTATCCCTTGGGTTTATTATTCAATTGGGGTTTACAATATCAATCACTTAGGTTTATTAATTTAAGGGTTCATATTCCTAGGGTTTAATATTAATCCTTTACATTTATAATCCCTTGGGTTTTTCGTATTAATCCATAGTGTTTTTTATTCCCTTGGGTTTATAATATCAATTGTGGTCAACCATGTTTTATAAATTCAATGATGGTCAACCATGGTCCAATGTCGTATTGTGACGAATATTGTCTCAATATGAGAATCAACCATGGTCAACCATGGTGCAATGTTGCATTGTGGAAAAGGTTCTCTCAATTTAAAAATCAATCATGGTCAAGAATGCTCAACCATGTAACTCCTTGAGCTCAATACTAAAAAGCCATGAAATTAGAAACCTCGTGGAGTAATGTTAAAGCTTAGGAATTCATATTAATTACAAACCCTATGTATAATATTATACTGTGGGAATCTGCATCCTTAGATTAATAAACCAATGGAATGATATTATAAACCCAAGGGAATAATAAACCCAAGGGATTAATAGTAAAACCCCAAGGGAATAATATTATCCTAAGGGATAATAAACCTAATGCATTAATTCTTTAAAACTATGGTTTACATTCCCTCGGGTTTTTAGTATTAATCCCTTGGGTTTATAATATCAATTACTTGGATATATTAATTAAAGGTTTCATATTCCTAGGGTATAATATTATTCATAGGTTTATAATATTAATCCCTTAGGTTCAATATAAATCATGGTCAACGAACAGTTTATATACATTGGGTTTATGATATTAGCCCCTTGGGTTTATTAATATTAGTCCCTTCGGTTTATAATACCTTGGGGTTTTAGTATTAACCCATTGGGTTTATTATTCCCTTCGGTTTATAATATCAATTATTTTGTTGGATTTACAATATCAATCCATCAGGTATATTAACCTAAGCGTTCATATTCCTAGGGTATAATACTAAAACCCCAAGGGAATAATATTAACTAAAGGGATAAAAAATCCATGGGATTAATACTAGAAACCCAAGTAATTATAAACACAAAAGAATAATATTAAACCCTAAGGATTAATATTATAACCAAAGGTATATAAATCCTAAGATAAATATTATAAAGGGATTAATATTATAAACCTTAAAATAAACATGGTTGACCATGGTTAACAATGGTTGATTTCATTTTGGTTGATTGTCTCAAAATGAAAATCAACCATTTTCAACCTTGGGTTCATAATATTAATCACTAGGGTTTATTATTATTCAACTGGATCAATAATTCCTTGGGTTTTTAATATTAATCCCTTGGGTTAATAATATTGCCTTTGGTTTATAATCTCTTGGGGTTTTAGTATTAAATGCTATGAATTTGAACCCTTATATTAGTAAACCCAAGGGACTGATGTTATAAACCCAAAGGTTAATACTAAAACCCCAAGGTATTATAAACACAAGGGACTAATATTATAAATCCAAGGTATATAAACCCTTGGTTGTTATGAAACCAGCTCACAAAAAGATAGAAAAGAGAGATCAATGCCTTAGAATTCAGCCTCTTCGAGGGGGCAACCTCCTTTAGATTACACAAATGAACAATTCTTGGATGATTCAAATGACAAAA
>APFE031193575.1:0-21663 GCA_000404065.3 Pinus taeda | reverse complement strand
AATCACTTTGTCTCTTCTTGGCTACCTCAGAAAAGGGAGAAACTATTAAAATCTTGTAGAACATGGGTCCATCAAATCTAGGAATAGAAGTAGCTTTGGTTGGTAGTCAAGAAATACCCAATTAATTTCAACAAAGAGTAAGAGGAAGGGTTTCTCCTTTTTATATTCCTATTGAAAATCGGGACCCTATTGTTCATAATTGCATGGTAGGCAACAAAGCCACAAATAATATCATGCCACTTTTAGTAATGGGGTCCTTTAGGTTAGAATGCACTAAATATTATGAAGTTAGAGAAAACATTTATGCTATAGATTCAAGAAAATTCCTTTCCTATGCTGAAATTAAAGACTTTTGTGCATGGATAAGATTGGAAACACATATAACCATAGTATTCACTATAGTTGTTTTCGATCCCCTAGCTTCCTATGGAGTTGTTCTTGGTCATAATTGGTGTTCAAGGATTAGAGGATATATCATGAATGATGGAAAATATATGATATTGTCAAACAAAAAACCTTTACTAGAATCCCAAGAGAACAAAGGAAACCTATTTTCTTTAAGAAAAAAAAATCAAATGTTGTTCAGAATTGTCTAGATTTAGGGATAGAAAATTATGTTGTCCTCACTATAGCACTAAATGAATATTGTGAAAGTGATATTTTTCTAGGATTTTGGAAAATGTCATTCAATGGCTCTTGTTTAAGTTATGTAATTTGAGTTAGGTGAGTATTTCATGGTCCAAGCTCTCACATTTATCCTTATGCTTTTAGACTAGAGTTTCCTTGCACAAATAATAGGTAGAATATGAGGCACTAACTTAAGGGCTAATACCAACCATTCAAATGCATATTAAAGATTTAGTTGTGAGAGAATTTTTTGAATTGTATCATAAATCAAATCAAGAAAAACTATATATAAACAAACAACGATTGGAATGTTATGAGACAAGGGTTTGGGATATTCTTAAAAAATTTCAATCCTTTTGACATAATATTTGTTCAACTAGAACAGAATTAAATGGATGACTCCTTGGTAGTGGAATTATCCCTTTTTAATCTAGATGATCACATATCTGAAATTTCTTTTCCTGTAGAGAATATCTACTACGCATCAATACTTGGTAATGGAGATTAGTGGCAAATGTTTGAAAATGATGAGCATGCCAAAGAATTCATGTATCATGCAAAATAAATGCTATAAAAATATCTAGATTCTAATTATCCCCAAGATGACGTGGACCATAAAAGCACAATCCTCATCAAAGATGTAAAAATTCCCTCTCTCCCAAGAAGATATATCAAGTTTGAGTCTTTATTTACAAGAAATTATTAATAACATAACGAGAATATTAAAAAATAATAGTGTTTAATAAAATTTCAAGAAACTCAAAAGATTAATGTTGATACATACAAAAACCTTAAATATCTAAACTTGTAAACCAACTATGCGCAAAAATAAATTCAATAATAACTTGATTTATTCAATGAGTTGCAAGATGTCTTTGCATGGGCTTATTATGACTTGAAAGAATATGATATTTCCATTTTCCAACATATGATATCACTCAAAGAAGGTGGGAAACCTTTCAGGAAGAAGACTAGATCCATAGATCCAAATTTGAAGCCACTAGTCAAAATCAAAGTTGAGAAGATGAAAAAGGCATGTATTATATTTCCAACAAAGATTTTAAGTTGATTTCCAATGCTATAGTAGTAAAAAAGAAGAATGGTGTATTTAGATTTGTGTTTAGTTTTTAGATATTAGTAAAGCATCTTTGAAATATAATTATCCCTACTAAATACATAAATTCTCCCCAAACAAGTTGTTGGTTTTTCTTTAATTTCAATACTTGATGGGTCCACTAGATAGAATCAGTTGTTAGTTGTCGAATATGATCAATACAAGAGTAATTTTGTAACACCGTGAGGGACATTTTCATATGCTAGGACTCCCTTTGGATTAAAAAATGTTAGAGCTACATTAGAAGGACATATGGGTTATGCATTTAGATAGATGATCAATACGTTCATTGAAGATTACCATGATGATCTTACTATCCATTCAAAATTAAGGGAATGACATATCATGCATTTGAGACAAGTTTCCAACATTGTAGATTGTATGGCATATCTCTTAATCCTAGGAACCATTTGTTTACAGTATCAAAAGGAAATATTTTGGACCATATTGTGAGAAAAGAAGGAATAATATTTGATATAGATAGAGTTAAAACCATAAATAATTTGCAACCTCTAACTTCCAAAATGGGAGTTTAATCTTTCTTCAAGAAGGTAAATTTTATTTGAATATTGATACCGGATTTTGCTTCAATATTGAATTGAATTAAAGAGCTATTAAAAGAGGATCAAGATTTTGAATGGAATCCATACACGCAAATTGGTTTCACAAATATTAAATAAGAAATTAAAATAGCCCTACTACTAACAAGTCGATATTTTGAACGAGAATTCATACTCTACTCCCTTGTTTTGAATGAAACTATTGCCTCTTAACTTACTCAAAATAATATAAAAGTAAATGAACTTCGTATTTTATGCATGAGAAAAACATTACATGACTATGAATTGAAATATTTAGATCTCAGAAAGTAGGTTTTTTCTTTAATTAAAGTGCAATTCCCGAGGGGGGGTGAATCAGTAATTATAATTTTTTTCATTTAATTAACCAATCAATTAATCAACTGCAATCTATAGACATCAATTATACATTCATACATATATACAGTGATTTAAAATGGGAACCCTTTTGGGAGAAAAACCACCAAAGCTTCTATTTATTATGATGTAAATTGAAAGCACTAATTGTAATTACATTACTTCTTTTGTGAGAACCCATTCACAGAAGGCCCCAACCCCTTGATATTTGCGAGCACCAACTTTCTAGAGGTGTCAACTTCAAATTTTTGCATGCACCAAACAACTGTTTCCGGTTGGATCTATTTTTTTCATAGGATTTTCAAACTCGTACCTCTATCAATATTACTTTATTCTATTTCTTAATAATTCCATTTCCTTCCTGAACCCACCTCCCTGCTGTAGCTCCTCAATATCACCAAGATTCTACTTCTTCTACAAGCACACACTACCACCATCTACAACAGTAAACTTCAACAATTCACTTTCTATCATGCTCTGTTTCTCTCACTATGCAATTTACGTTCCCACTCTGGTTGCTTCTGCACTTCATGACCCTGTGGATTTTTTTTAAAGAAAAATCCCACATTGGTCGAGAATAGGATCTTCATTCGCTCCTCAATAACCTTGATATAAGCACTTCATTCAATGTTCTACTACATGAGTAGGAAATTCATCTCTCGGTTAGCTCACATCTAGCCTATGAACTTATGATTCTATAGTCTTGGTGCCCTATTCTAAGCTAGAGAGTGTAAAATATTATCTTTAATTATTACCCACTACAATATCTCACACTTTCTCTTAGCCTTCTTTTGCTAAACTCTTTATATATTTGTGTAATGTTCATAATTTAATTTCCTCACAAATGGCCATTATCCATGAGTTGTCATCAACAAATTAAATCCTTTGTTCTTGTAGTTCTCCATTGTACAACTATGTAACAAAATATTTTAATTCATAATTGAACTCGGCACCAACTTCTAACTAACTAAAATCTTGGAGACTTTAGCATCTTTTCCATATGACCAAAAATGTGACCATGTTCTTTACGATTGATGTGCTTATGCTTGAGTTCAGGTTTGGACCTTTTTGTTGTTATGCTCGATAAAATCACCTAAACAATGAAGTCTCGAATTAATGCTTGTTATGGGTCCCAAAATCTGGAATTTAGTATAATGTTAGAAATTATAAAACAAAGGAAAACTTATAAAAACTTGATCCGCTAACTCAAATCCCAACATTATGCCACATCATTTTCTAACAACACTTCTCATGTCATGGTGATGTCATCATGCGACACTGCGACATCTGAATGATGCCACATGTCAAATGGATTTTGCCACTTTTCCATCCAAAGACTCCATATTTTCCTTCCATGTGTCACTTCTCCAACATTCCATGTCATCACCTCGGTCTATTTGGTGGCACCTATACGTACTTTAATAACCACATTATCATGCCATGTCATCAAAAATTTATAGAGAGGAAAGACTGGGTCTGAGTTCTTTTCTTATGTTTCCTTTAAAACAAGCCTTTGGAGATGAATTCCCATCATACTTTGGAACTTCACCAACACATGAACTCTGACCATGAGTTTTGGTTTAGGACTCTTCTGCACCTACATCCTTGAACAACTTACCTCGCTAGAATGTAAAAATGAGTTTGAACTATTTAGAGTTCAACACTTTATTTGTGGACAAAGCACATGAAATTTGAAAATGACTTTGAGTTTGGGACTATTTTGAACCTACATCCTTGAACAACTTACCTGGCTCGAACATCTATATCAATCCAAATTGTTTGAAGTTCGACACTTTAGCCATAGACAACCTATTTTCTTCATAAGGGGCCCAGACTCCGAACTTCAACATTAAATCTAACCACCTAACTTCAAAACACACTATATCTACAATTCTTAGGATCTTTCTTAAGTGCAATATACCATTGGAAAGGTATCTTTGAGGATTATCCATCCATGCACTTTGTGGGGGCACCTAACTTGGGTTTCTATGCACAAAATTTTCTTTAACAAAGTGACCTCTACAACATACCTTCACCAACCATAGGCATAAGTTTTAGGAATTCTTCACTTTATCCTACTACTATGATGGTTCTCAACTAAATACCTTAACTTCCATCCAACTCTCGCTGACATAAATGAATTCATACTTGTCAATAGTGAGATAGTTGACATCAATGAGAACATTATGTCCATCAATCTTTCCAACAATCTCTAAGGACAACATTTTGTCAAAGATTCTCCAAGGCCTACATTTTTTCCAACAATCTCCCCCTTTGGCATTGATGGCAATTGTGCCAAACATTGCTAAGGCATTCGATGGCTACTAACTTGAAGAAATCCCCTTGACACTAATCGAGTTAATTCTTCTCCCCCAACAAGATTACACATATTTTCCCTAAGTATGATACTGGCCAAGCCTAATTACACATTGTACCTCTTCATGTTGTTCTATCTATACCACATGTCGATACATCTTCTTCCTTTGACTCATGCATCTTATCATACTTTTTTTGCATGTCAGGAACATCTGTATTCATACCACCCAACTTCTCCAGGATGAAGCCACACAATTGTCTGTGTGGGCCACTAACTTTTGCCACTGTGTGGAGGAGGTGGACAATATGCTTGTTAGCGAGATAAATTGAGGAAACCAATTTGTAATAATTGGTTGAACTTTTGAGAATTTGCATCCAAATGTATTGAAAACTTGAGCCTTTTGTTTCCTCTTTTCAATGGATTTGGCCCTCCACCTCTATTATTTCTACATTTTCCATGGCCACCTCTGTTGAAAATAATCATGTTGTATATATTGTAGCGCACAAAAATTTGTATACAAATGAAGCTCTTCTATCATTAGTATACCTATCAATAAATCATAACAAGCCTTAACATCTTAAATTATGTAAATGTTTTGTGCAAAATAAAACATTCACAGGGGAGTGTACGAAACAGGGGAAAGGGACTGGCTCTTATATGAATTTTTTTAAGAAAAAAGGAAAGGTTATTCATGAACACATAGTATAACGATACAGGAAAATTACATAAGACATAATAATCACTAATTTTAAGTATTATTTGTAATACTTAAAATCATGAAACCACATTTGAAGCCCATTTTGTCTTTTTACATAGGCCAAGATATACCTTTATCACTGCATGCATTAGTTTTACATAAGTGAAGCTCAACATGGGAGCCACAATGAAGGGTTTATGTAAGGGTTAAATAATAGAAAATAAGAGAAAAAATACATGCCAATGATAGAGACTAAAATGAATGTGTGCCTTTTCTGAGGCACAAAATTGACTTTGAGAAATAACTATAGCTTGATTTTAGTTCTCAAACTTCGTATTGTTCTCAAGATGGATAATGCTCAAACTTGGGTTCTATAACTAGACATTGGGTGATATATGAAGTAGAGTTTATCATTTATTTTATTTATATTTTGAATCTTTGAAAATGATGTCACCTTTGTCCTTTTACAAAGAAAAGAGAAAGCCAATAACATTGAGCTATGTGGCTACGTTGTCAAAATGAGAATCTATATATATATATATATATATATATTATATATATATATATAATATATATATATATATATATATGTATATATATATATATATATGTATATACATATATATATGTATATACATATATATATGTATATACATATATATATGTATAATACATATATATATGTATATATATATACTATATCTATTATATATATATATATATATATATATATATATATATATATTATATAATATATATACTATATATATATATATATATATATATATATATATATATATACATATACATACACACACACACACACACACACCACACACACACACACACACACACACACACACACACACACACACACACATATATATATAAAATGACTGAGCGTAGTGCATAGTCCAAGGGGCATACACTATTGGGAACTGCTTTTACATTTTTTGAAATCAATTCTAAGCCTAATAGTGTCAAACCCACTGGGATGAGTATATACTTCAACGAGAGAAATTTTTCAAGCCTAGTAAGAATGTCCTCAAATGATGGTGAATCAGTGGTTTTATGATTGGGAAGTGGCCTCTCCCCTTTTCCCAGTTATAAGAAATATCTATACAAGTCTGAGATAGATGGATATACAAAAGTTTATCAGAGATAAATTTTAGTGATATAGAGAGACAATGTGGTTCTTGTGATACTAGTGGTACCCAGTAATATTTACTTTAATATATAAATATAATCAAAGAAAGACTGAAATTTCCCTTGAAACATTCATATGATGTATATTTTTGGGAGGAACTGAAAGAATAAAATTTATTTAGTATATGCAGTGAGGAAATTCAACCATGGAAAGGAAGGTTGTGACTAACAACATAAAATGGGAAACATATATGTAAGCTAGAAATGAATTTGATTATAGAAATTAAAAGGAAAGGCAACTTGAAAACATGCTACTATTTAAGAGAATATAGATCCTTGATTAAAAAAACAATGGGAGCAAGGACAATCATGGGGAAGTTCAACCCTTACACATATATGCAAAAAAATCTAATATTGATCCTACTTTCCATACACAATAGTTAAAAATGGACCATACTTAAATTTAGTGTGATGAAATATTGGTTGAAGTGCAATTTTTGGTAGTTGTTCGCGCTGAACGACCTTTCTTTTTGAATTCCAACAAGAATTTTCCAACATTTGGAGTTCTGTCACATGGCTTTTTATCATTGTAATACAAAACTACCAATGAATCATTCTTAGGTAATGGTTTGGTATGAAGGCATGACTTAGTTCTTAGAACCAATCTCTTTACATTAACACTGCTAGTTGCCCATTCATCCAAATACCTAACCCTAGGAGATGAAGCACCAAAGCTTTGTTGGCCCCACTAGCATTAGTTGGAATACCAACTTCTCGAGGTCATACTTTTGGCATGTTATCTCTGTTTTCCATGCATGATACCTCTTTAGAAAGATCTATCTGAGGATTTTTTTTTTATTATCGAGAAGGCCATGCCCTACAGGTTCATAGCTTGGCATGTTTTTCAAAAAAATATCGTTTAGGACCTCAAAATGGCTCCAGAAGTTCAAGACCTAAAAAAATTCCAAAAATAGAAATTTTTGCTAGAATTATGGAATTTGAAAAGTAGTGTTGGGGTTCCAAGTGGAATAGGTAGGTGGCCACCAATATCTACCTAGATCATTCCTCCCCATTTAGGAAGCAATGGTCCCTATTGTGTTGAGCTCCTCTATGACATGGGAAAACTTTCGTTGAACTTGGTCCCTAATGTGCCTCTTACCTTGGTGCAAGAGCTGGCTAGATTTGACAACTCGATACAGTTGGATCCTCTATTGGCAAGTGTTCTTGATCTATGTGTCCATGATTTGATCAGTTTTGACCTATTCAGTGTAGTTTTGGTTGAGCTCTGTTGGTATCAGCTACTCAATAATGTGTGATGTGTCCAAAAATTGTGGAAAGTATGGCTAAAGGCGGTCCACATTTAATACAAGGCCCTGGCATATCGACAATTGCACATCAAAGCTTGGAGGATATTTATGCATCAAAATATTGCAACATCGAAAGATCAACAATCGAGAATCAAGAATTTTGTAGGTGACAACCTTTTAAACATTATGACAGGGGTAATGTGCCGATAGTGTAAAATCATCGGAGGACTCAAATATAGATTAACAAAGGATTCCATCGCAAAACCAAAGGTGGATGGCCCCTTTTCTCTCTCCTTTAGCGGGACATGTGGCAACATATGGTTGGTTCTGATAACCCACATGTGGCATAATATGGTTGGCTCCAATAAAGACACATGGAAGCATATGATTGGTTCCGATAAAGTTACAATGGCATTTGAAGTCACCATGAAATGGCAGTACAGTAGCCCATGCGGCAGATAGTTTTGTTGTTTAGAGGGGCCTAAGGGGGAAAATGGGTGACACATGTCACCACTCAGGAAGTGCCTGGTTGAGTGATGATGCGACATCAAAGGTTTCATATTGGAGAATTAAATTGTCACAACTCCAAATTTATTTCCCCGATTGGAAACTACCGATGAGAGGGGCTCCAATATTAGGGCTAGCACATGGTTTAGAAGAACTTAAAAGACTAGGGGCACGAAGCACTTTACAAAGGAAAAATGGCCCCCGACGGGAACAAAATCCATTAGCGCCTTAGGGCTAAGCACCAGGTCACAACCCTCAGTCCTATGATGAAGAAATGTAGAAAGGGGCTAAAGAAAGGGGCCAAAGGATATTAGAACTCACTATTTTATAATGTATTTAAGAGTAAAAGTCCCGATGAGGAAAAAATATGATATAACATTATGGCTATATTACAGGGCATATAGAAATCTAATAGTGAAATAGAGGGAGTTATGTGATGGAAGAGTCAGAAGCTACGATTCAATGACACCACCTAGGCCACCAAAATTGATCGCTCTCGGCTCTAGAAAGTGGTAATTTCAAGCAATTAAGGCGGAAAACGACAGGCGAACCAACTGAATCATTGTGGCATAGATGTGGCATGATCAGAGTCAATCATAGGAACGATAGGGAGATATTTTCTTCAAACATCATTCAGTTTTCCTTTTGTATTTTATTTTGTAATTTCTTGCATTTTAAAGAAGGAATCAAATCCTTTGTAATCATTTAGACAATAGGGCCTTTAGATGCCAAGGCAGCTAGTCAGTCAGACAACTGGAGCTCAAGCTGAGATATTATGTAACTATTTTTCAAGTTCTCCCTCTCCTTATAAAAAAGGGAAGAAAGACTTAACACAGGTTCCAGAATTCTGGACCGAAGAAGCCAGAATTTGGTGGTTCCAATTTGGTTCAATTTTCTTATTCGTGAGGGACTTGAGCTATACAATTGCTAAATGTAATGGACTGGTGTTTTGGACTCCCTCTTGAAGGTTAATGAAACTGTTTTGTTGATTCCTATCAGAGGAATGTGCAGTATGTTTTATCCTCTGCATATCACTTCATGTATGTTTTTCTTCCTCTAAAATAGTGTAACGGATCTGTTGGTTTCACTCTCATTCATGGTTGTATATTTTTTGCTTAGTAGTAATAATACCTGTGTTAACTACATATTTACTTGTTTTATTTAATAGCCTACAGTACCTGTAATGTATATACATTTACTTAATGTTATTAGGTGAAAATTGTATTCATGAGGCATAGAGTTTGAGGCCTTAATTTCCACTCCACTGTTTCTGCATTTTCATCTCCTCACTCTTTCATATTCTTTGTGTTATGTCCAACCCTTTGCATCAATTCCCCTCCTTTCCTTCCTCTTGTTCACCTATACTACAACAACAATTTTAAGTTGCCTATTGTTGTGTGTCGGCCACCAGAACCAAGATAATCCTCATTGAGATTAGCCATATTTACCCCTTGAGTGTTTAGATATATGTGTTTTCTTGAGTTTACCTTAATGAAGGACTATTGAACCAAGCCCCTTACTTATTTATTTTCAAACTAAGTGACATATGGGGTGAAACATAAATTCCTCTGATAATATTTAAAAGCACTCCTCTCTCATGCCCTAGCCACTGGTCTCATATCAACCCAGAGGCTCTCTCTAGGAGGCTTTTTATATATTTTGAAGCAATTATGTGACAGATGATAGAAAAAGCTACAATAGAAACTATGAAAGTGAATATTTTATATCATGGGCACTAATAGATGGAATCAAATATTTAGATTCAGAAGCACATTGCTTTTTATTGATCAAGAATGAAGATGACAAAGCAAAAGAATTAGTTTTTGTTCCACTTGTAATCCATTTCCTCTTTCATGTAATATTGAAGATAATGAATATGACAGTGAATCAAATGAATTTTATCTTATGGGTAAAAGTGAAAGTAATCTAATGGCCCTAGAAGTAGAGGTTAAAAGGCTTAGAGATAGAATCAGAGATCAACAAAATCTATTTGATAAAAGGGATTGTACCTACAAAGAAGCGATTACCAGGTTAAAGACTCAGTTGCAAGAGGGAAACAAAATAAGGAAGACGTACAAGGAAAAGGAAGATCAATGTCAAAGGTTTCAGGATGAAGTAACATCATTAAGAAACGAAGTGAATGAAAAATATACAACATCCAAGGAACTTAAAGAAAAAAGTAAAGGACTTGAAGCAAAAATCATTTGTCTAAAATATGATCTTGAAAAGTCAAACAAACGATATAAGGGGACTCTTCAATTATTCTAAGAAGAAGGAAACAAGTTGAAAGAAGAAATAATTGAGTTAAAAACTCAATTGGAAAAGACTAGAAGTGAAAAACAGGTTGAAGTAAGTATTCTAGAAGGTAAGTTAGCAAAAAGAGATAAGCAATTGAGATTTCAAAATAACTCAAAGATACTATTTGTTATTTTTTTTATAATTAACAAAATATTCAGAATTTTTTAATTTATTTTATCAAATTTGGTATTTCACATTGTCCACTAAAAAGAAGAGGCTATGGATAAGGAAAAAGATTTATGATTAATTGTATGGACTTTTTTACTTTCGTTTACTGAGAGGCAAAGAGAAACATTTGTGATTAATTGTATGGAATTTAACTTTATTTTAGGGTATATTATATTTTTAATATATATATATTTTTAAGTGTTGTACATTGAAGAAATATTTACTTTAATGTTTTAAGTCATATTGCCATTCAATTGATTGGCTGTAATGATTTTAAGTAATATTTCATTCTACTCGCTGGGGAGTGCAAATGCTCATTGGTTTCATTGACCGTAGGTTGAATCCTCTGTAATTACAGTGAACAGTTAAGAGCGTGGATATGCTTTCAGAAATGGTGGAGCATATAGTTTAGAGACTAATTAACTTGGTGGAAGCGATAAGTCTTGGCGAAACCTGTTAAATTTGTGAAGAAACCCTTAAATAAATCAGGACCATCCATTGGTTGGTAGATCCAATGGTGATCAGTCACTGCACGGAGGTAGGAGTGTGCAGATGTCCTGATCGTGGTTGAAGCCCAACATTAAATTCTAGCCATCAATATCATTTTCAACGCTTACGCCACATTCAACTGTGGGGGTTACATTGTTTTTTTAACCGCGTGTTAGTTGGAGTTCCACAGGCTGTAGATCTGATGGCCTCTTATATCCAACGGATATCGGGCCAATAAGTGATCGGGCTTTAATTCCAAAAATGGACCCGAAAAATTATAAGCCAAGAATTTATATCCCTTATCGGCTCCGATAATGCAGTTAAACGGCGCGCATGGTCCCCTGTCGATATCGCTGCTGACCGTTGGATCAGGTGTGTTTTGATTGAACGGTGGAGGATCAACGATTGGTTTCACATCGCAATATTCCATGAGCGATGAACCTGGCCTTATGAAGATGCGATTTTTGATGTGCGATGATTGGGTGAACCATCAACCATCAGATTGAAAGGTTAAGATCAACGCCGGAGAATATATCATGATAATATTTGTGGAAAGGTAGACCCAATAAGAATTGAACTGGGATTTATTTTATTTGGGTTCTGGTCTTCGACGTCCAGCGTGGGACTGACGTTCGTTGGTGGGTTCTATGTTATTCCTCCAGTTGGTGATTGGTCGGGTTTTCGTTAAAATAGACCAATGCACATGCTTCCGTTGTATACGTGGGCATAATACATAGGTCCACGTACATGATGTCAGTTACGTAGCATCAATCGTCCAAATATTTAACATCAATAGAAACATGTCCATTTTGAGTTTCATAGAGAATTATAAGTTGCCCCTTTTTGTTATTGGCAAGTGAAATATTACAAAATTATAAAATGTATAAAAGAAATACGAATATGAATATGAATATTCACTTTAATATGAATTATTTGTTAAAACAAAGTATTCAGAATTTTGTAATTTATTTGAGAAAATTTGGTATTTCACATTGGCCACTAAAAAGAAAAGACTATGGATAAGGAGAAAGAATTTTTATTAATTATATGGACTTTTTACTTTCGTTTACTGAGAGGCAAAGAGAAAGATTTATGATTAATTGTATGGACATTAACTTTAGTTTAGGTTATATTATAGTTTTAATATATATTTTTGGAAGTGTTGTACATTGAAGAAATATTTACTTTAATGTTTTAAGTAATATTGACTTTCAATTGATTTATTTTAATGTTTTTAAGATGGAAATCTTTAATTTGATTTGTTGAAATTATAATTTCACATGCGCATTTAATTCACAAAACCACCAGTTTTATCGCACCGCTTTTGCTGAGCAAGTGGCATTCTCCGGAGGGGAAGCGATAATGTACACCATTTGACGCGTGTCCACAAGTAGATTTCTGAAATAGCGTTTTCCCGGAGCGTAATGTTCATTTGGTTTGACCGTGTGATAGCCGTTTGATTGAGATGAAGGCTGTCCACCATTGATTGAAACCGAAGTTGATGTACAGGTTTGCAGGAAATGAATATTGACGTGAAGTGAAAGTTTTTGAGTTTGACCGCCGGTTTGCCAATAAAATAATTAATGGAATTTACAGCGGTTCGTAAATTGTTGGTGAAGTTTTAATTTTATTGTTTTTTTTTTGCACGGGAGTATGGCATATGTCAACGTATTGTTATGTTTTGTTTTATGTTCGTTGTATATCTAATGCTTATAGTTCATTGAAAGAAACATGTGTGGGAATGCGCAGCAACGCAAGTCGAATGAAAGTTTTTTTTGTTGTTGAATATGTAATGCGTAATGTAATACGCAGCATGCAGCAGGGTGAGCGAATGTAAGAGATTGTTTTTGCAGTGCATGTAAAGAAATTTTTTAAACAACAGTGTATAATTTTCTAGAGAGATAGAGTAATTTTTTTTTGTGGAAGTTCTTGTGTAAATCCCTTTGAGAGAGGAAGAAATTTTTAACTGCAATTGTTCTGGTTAATGAATACAAAGTTTTATTGTGCATGTGAAAATCTCTGTTGTCCAGCAGACAATTTAGCTTCCCTGTGTTAAGATCCTGTGTAAAAAAATAGAGCATCATTCTCTGTTCAGTTTTGTTTGGAATCATCAGAAATTCCCAACATTGATATCAGAGCTTGTCCAGGCTCTTTGAAGGTGTCAAAGAAGCTGAAGGAAGGATTTTTGTTGCAGCAACTTCTCCAGCAGAGTGAAGACTCAGTAAAAAAATCCAAGGTATTTCTCAAGCTAGTTTTTTTTTTGTGTTGCTGTTGAAGACAATCAGTGATTTTTAAATACACAGTCAAGTATTTTGAAGTATAGTTAAGAGTGCAAGAATGGTTGGAGCCAGCACTAGCATGGGTATTTGTAATACTCAGCTCCCACTATTTAATGGGAAAAACTATGACTATTGGGCAATAACCATGAGAGCCCTGCTTACTTCACAAGACTTATGGGAATTTGTTGAGGATGGTTTTGAAGAACCAGCAGATGAAAATGAGTTTAATAATTTAACTCAGGCAGAGAAAGAACGATTTAAGAGCTATAAGAAGAAGGATTCTAAAGCCCTCTACTTCTTATATCAAGCAGTGCATGAGAGTGTGTTTCCAAGGATAGCAGCAGCCAAGACATCCAAAGAGCATGGAAAAATCTCAAGATTGCCTATCAAGGGATGGAGAAAGTGAAGACAGCAAAACTACAGTTGCTGAGGAGAGATTTTGAGAATCTATGCATGAAGGAGTCAGATAATATTGAATCAGTCTTCACACAAGTGATTGGTCTGGTCACACAGATAAGGTCTCATGGAGAAATTCTTGAAGAAAGGAGGATTGTGGAGAAAATATTGAGGGTCCTACCCTCAAAGTTTGATGTGATTGTCACCACCATAGAAGAGACAAAAGATCTCACAAATTTCTCAATTGATGAACTACATGCATCACTGATAATGCATGAGCAGAGATTGAGTAGAAATGAAAACTCATCTCTAGAACATGCCTTTAAGACCCAGATGTCCTTTAGAAGAGGAAGAGGTCAAGGCAGAGGAAACAAGAGAGGAAGAGGCCGAAGCCAAAACAGAGGTGGAAGAAACAGTCTAGCAAACACTCAAGGAAGAGGCAGCAATCCAAATCAGAACCAAGGCCAAGGCAGCAGCCAACAAAGTGGACAACATCATGCTCAAGGACAAAGGTATGAAAAATCCAATGTCCAATGTTATTATTGTAAAAAATATGGGCATTATGCCAATGAATGTAGGAATAAGCAGCATGATATGAATAATAGATCTAGTGCAAATTTCACTAGAGAAAATATCAGCCAAGATGATGTGTTGTTTGCATATAATATGGTTGAAACAAAGATTGAAGATGTATGGTTTCTAGAATCCGGTTGTAGTAACCATATGATAGGAAACATAGCCCTATTTTCTAAGTTATATTAGAGTGTGAAGTCACAAGTCACACTAGGGATTGATAGTAAAGTTTTTGTTATGGGAGAAAGAGAAGTAAAAGTCTTAACAAGGAAAGGTGAAAAGAAAACCATAGAAGATGTCTATTATGTTCCTGGAATGAAATGTAACCTCTTAAGTATTGGACAGCTTGTTCAAAAGGGGTACAATGTTTTCTTTGAGAATGATGTATGCACCATCATGGATAGAGCACCCAACAAACGATGTATTGTTGAAGTGAAGATGACAAGGAACAGGATGTTCTCTCTCAAGATAAAAGTAGATTTGAAAGATGGAGTTGAAATTGCAGCAGTTACTCAAGAGGCTTTCCAAAGCGAACCAAAGGATGAAAATTGGTTGTGGCACTTGAGATTTGGACATCTCAACTTTGGAGGTCTTAACTTGTTGCATAGAAAAGGAATGGTAAGAGGATTACCATTGATAGAGAAACCAGACAGCCTTTGTGAAGGTTGTATCTTGGGGAAACAACATAGAGAAAGTTTTCCATCAGGGAAAAGCATAAGGGAAAAAGGACCCTTAGAGATTGTCCACTCATATTTATGTGGAACGATGCAAACTCCATCATTTGCAGGCAGCCAATATTTTCTAACATTCATTGATGATTTTACTAGAAAAACTTGGGTCTATTCCCTGAAGAACAAAAGTGAAGTGTTTGAAAAAATTTGAAATTTCAAAGCACTTGTAGAAAACCAAAGCGGGCTTCATATCAAAGTTCTAAGAACTGATAGAGGAGGTGAGTATATCTCCAAAGAATTTCTACTTTTTTTTAGAGAAAATGGAATTCATAAACAGTTTACCACAAGGTACACTCCGCAGCAAAATGGAGTTGCTGAAAGGAAGAATAGGACAATCATGGATATGGCGAGAAGTATGCTAAAGGCAGCCAAATGATTATTGGGCTGAAACTGTACACTATGCAGTGTACATTTTGAATAGGTTTCCTACAAAAGCAGTCATGGACAGAGTGTCGGAAGAAGCATGGAGTGGGAGAAAGCAAGGAGTCACCCACATGGAAGTTTTTGGATGTGTGTCTTATGCACACATTCCAGATCAGCTAAGGAAGAAGTTGGACAACAAAGGGGAGAAATGTATTTTCATTGGATACAGTGAGGAATCCAAAGCTTACATGTTGTATAACCCACCCACCAAGAAGTTTTTTTTGAGTAGAGATGTTCAGTTCATTGAGGAGGAAGCTTGGGATGGAAGCATAGAGAAAACAATGAATGTTAAAAACTCTTTGTCACGTGATGAAAATGATGAGGAGATGGCTGAAATACATCCCCAAACAACAGCACCAACACAAGGGCAGCAAGAGACACCCTTGAGGAGAAATGAAAGTGCTTCTCCAAGCACACCACAAGGAGGAAATTCAAGTGCTTCTTCAAGCACTTGTACACCAAATGAAAGAGGTAAGAAGTTCAGAAATTTAAGTGACATTTATGATGAAGGTATGAATTCTTTCTTTGCTTTATATTGTCATGTTGATGACCCTATTCATTTCGAAGATGCAATCAAGGATAGGAAATGGATAGAAGCTATGGATGAGGAGATCAATGCCATAGAAAGAAACAAGACATGGGATTTAGTTGAATTACCAAAAGGAAAATAAGTCATTGGAGTTAAATGGGTTTACAAGACTAAGAGTAACGCCGAAGGAAAAGTAGAAAGGCACAAGGCAAGACTTGTTGTCAAAGGATATAAGCAGCAGTATGGGAGAGACTAGGAGGAAACTTTTGCACCGGTTGCTAGAACGGAAACCGTGAGAGCAATGTTGTCCACAGTAGCACAAAACAAGTGGAAAGTTTACCAAATGGACGTGAAGTTAACAAATGGAGTGTTTATTGGAAGAGGTTTACATTGAACAACATCCAGGCTATGAAAAGAAAGGCCAAGAGCACAAAGTGTGCAGATTGAAGAAAGCTCTTTATGGGCTGAAGCAAGCACCAAGAGCGTGGTACAGTAGGATAGATTCCTATCTACTGGAAAAAGGATTTGAAAAATGTGAGGGAGAACCCACCCTCTACATCAAAGAAAAGGATGGTAAAATACTAATTGTTGTGTTATATGTTGATGATGTTATTTTCACAGGTAACGATGATTGCCTTATTGAAAATTTCAAAACAGTCATGAAAGAAGAATTTGAAATGACTGACATGGGTTTGCTGAGATACTTCTTAGGAATAGAAGTAGAACAAAATGGAAATGGGATTTTTATCTCACACGCAAAATATGTTAATGAAGTGTTGAAAAGATTTAATATGCAGGAGAGCAAGGCAACAATCACTCCCACAGTGATGGGATTACAACTCAGCAAAGAGGACAACAACAAGGATTTTGATCCTAGGTTGTACAAGAGCATAGTTGGCAGCCTCATGTATTTGACTGCAACTAGGTTGGATATAATGCATGCTGTTAGTTTAATTTCCAGATTCATGGAGAGGCCAAAAGAAGCACATTGGCAGGCATCGAAAAGGATTCTGAGGTATGTTAAAGGTACTAAAAGGTTTGGCATTTTATATACTGCTTCAGAATGTTCAAATTTAATTGGATACATTGATAGTGATTGGGCTGGAAGTGTAGATGATCAGAAAAGCACATCCGGTTATGTTTTTCACATGGGTTCAAGAGCTATTTCATGGGCTTCTAAAAAACAACCTATTGTAGAGTTGTCTACAACAGAGGAAAAATATGTGGTAGCTACAACAGTAGCATGTGAAGCAGTTTGGATGAGAAGGATGTTAAGGAGGTTATGCCAACAACAAACAAAAGGAACTATGATTTTTTGTGACAATAGCTCAGCTACTGCATTATCCAAGAATTCTGTGTTTCATAAGAGAATGAAACACATTGACACAAAGTTTCATTACATCAGGGAATTGGTAAACAATGGAGAAATTGTCTTAAAACATTGCAGGACTCAGGAGCAGGTTGCAGATATTCTAACCAAACCATTGGGACAGAAAAGTTTTGAATTTTTGAGGAAATGTTTGGGTATGACTGATAACCCAGCAGTTGAAATTAAAGGGGAGTGTTGAAATTATAATTTCACCTGCGCATTTAATTCACAAAACCACCAGTTTTATCACACCACTTTTGCTGAGCAAGTGGTATTCTCCGGAGGGGCAGTGATACTGTACACCATTTGATGCATGTCCACAAGCAGATTTCCGAAACAACGTTTTCCTGGAGCGTAATGTTCGTTTGGTTTGACCGTGTGATAGCCGTTCGATTGAGATGAAGGCTGTCCACCGTCGGTTGAAACCGAAGTTGATGTATAGGCTTGCAGGAAATGAATATTGACGTGAAGTGAAAGTTTTTGAGTTTGACTGCCGGTTTTCCAGTAAAATAATTAATGGAATTTACAGCGGTTTGTAAATTGTTGGTGAAGTTTTAGTTTTATTGTTTTTTTTTGCATGGGAGTATGGCATAGGTCAACGTATTCTTATGTTTTGTTTATGTTCATTGTATATGTAATGCTTATAGTTCATTGAAAGAAACATGTGTGGGAATGTGCAACAGCGCAAGTCAAATGAAAGTTTTTTTTTGTTGTTGAATATGTAATGCGTAATGTAATACGCAACATGCAGCAGGGCGAGCGAATGTAAGAGATTGTTTTTGCAGTGAATGTAAAGAAAAGTTTTACACAACAGTGTATAATTTTCTGGAGAGACAGAGTAATTTTTTTGGTGGAAGTTCTTGTGTAAATCCCTCTGAGAAAGGAAGAAATTTGTAACTGCAGTTGTTCTGGTTAATGAATACAAAGTTTTATTGTGCATGTGAAAATCTTTGTTCTCCAGCAAACAATTTAGCTTCCCTGTGTTAAGATCCTGTGTAAAAAATAGAGCATCATTCTCTGTTCAGTTTTGTTTGGAATCATCAGAAATTCCCAACATGCTTTAAGCTAAGGTAGGGATTTGCAAAAACATCCAAATATCTTTTTGAAATTGTGAAAACAAGTTAGGGAAATTTGAAAACCGTCTTACTTTGAAATTCCAACCTGGAGGGCGGCCTTGTAGATACTAATTTTATGGCCCGAATTATGCAACTAATGCTTTGTGATTAATTTTATAAGAATGTGATGTTGTTTTCTGGAAAGGTGGATCTTTACCATCATTGTTTAAATGTCACAGTTTCGATTATTCAAACTTGAAAATGGAATTTTTGTCTTTATTCATCTTCTTTCTGGAAAATTAACCAACCCAAAGATCTCGAAAAAGTTTATGCTTTTATTAATTTGATTCTCTTCGAATATAAAACAGGCGTTAATGTGAGTGTGCACTTCTTTTTGGAAAATTAAGGGACCCGAAGCTATCGAAAAGATGTGATTCTCAATGTCATATTTCACATTTAAAGGTTGAAAGGAAAAGATCCCCAGGCCAGGGGAAAGATTATTAATTAATTTTGCAAACTTTTTAAATTTATTTCAAGAATGTGAATTTTAAAACTTATTTTATAAATACCTTTTTTTACAAGTAAGATTGATTGGCTTTACTGCTAAAAAATAGAAACTCTTGTCTAGTCATAGTTACAGGCCGAAAAAATGACTTGACTTACTTTTGATTGATTTTATGAAAGTGCGGGCTTTTAGCTCACTTTTGATTGATTTTTATGAAAGTGCGGGCACATACCTCCACAAGTTGCAGGCCTTGCAAATTAAGCCTTCTATTTCAACTTGTCATACAATTTATTACATGGCCATGTATCTTTAGCACTAGGAAAGTTCAATAAGCTTCAAGCTATAGATATTTCTACAAATCAATTAACTGGTTACATTCCAAGTGCACTTGGAAGTTGCCAAGAAATAGAATATCTTAATCTTTCTTGCAACACACTTGAAGGTCCAATTCCACTATCCCTTAGTGAACTTCTCAACCTTCAGGAACTAGATCTCTCGTCCAACAATTTTTCAGGTGGAATACCCATATCGCTAGAAAAACTCACAATGCTCCATCACTTGAATGTTTCTTTTAACAAGTTGTCAGGAGAAGTCCCTAAAGAGGGAGTTTTCAAAAAGATTTCCGCCACTGCATTTATGGGAAATCTTGCTCTCTGTGGACCTTGGGTAAATCTACCACCATGCTATGCTCATAAACATGAGAGTGTTCTAAATCTAAAAAGAGTTATTGCACTTGTTTTTTTTGTAGCATTTGTTGTATTGTGTTTGTTTCTTGCAATCTTGTGGAGACGAAAATGCAAGAGACATATTCAGAAAGAGACTTCTCCAACATTAAATGTGGGTCATCGAAGAATCTCCTATGGAGAGCTCATCATCGCAACAAATGAATTTAGTGATGCCAACTTGTTAGGAGTTGGTAGTTTTGGCAAAGTGTACAAAGGGCTTTTGAATGATGGCACAATGGTGGCTGTCAAGATTCTCAATCTAAAAAATGAAGGGGCTCAAAAGAGTTTTGACAGAGAGTGCAAAGTTTTGGGTAAAGTTAGACACCAAAATTTGATTCGGGTCATAACCTGTTATTCAGATCTCCAAATCAAAGCTTTGATATTTCCATTAATGCCAAATGGAAGCCTAGAAAAGTGGTTATATCCCGATGATGGAGAACAAAGTAGTTTGAATCTAATTCAAAGGTTGAATATAGCAATAAACATTGCTCAAGGCATGGCGTATCTCCATCACCATTGTTTTGTGAAAGTGATTCATTGTTATTTGAAACCCAACAATGTGTTTTTGGGTGAAGATATGACTGCATATTTAATAGACTTTGGCATTGCTACTACATGTTTTGCAAGTAATGAAGATGGAGCTCTCACTTCCACAAAGGCACTTAAAGGATCTATAGGGTACATTCCTCCAGGTATTATTTAAACTATATACCATCTTAAGCAATGTTATGATTTTCTTATGTTTGCTTAACATATTGAATTAAAAAATTTAAGATGAGGATCTATGAATGTAGAATATGGAGTGGGAGGAAAAGTTACAATAAAAGGCAATGTATATAGCTATGGAATAGTGTTATTGGAAATGCTCACTAGAAAGAAGCCCACACACGACATGTTTGTGGAAGGAATGAACTTGCAAAAATGGGTGGGTAGTAGTTTTCCAAACTGAGTATAAGAAGTAGTCGACACGGGTCTATTGAGGAGGACTAATAGATGCAGTGAAGAAGATAAGGATCTCAATTATCTCAGTTCACTCATAAATGTGGGCTTACTTTGCACAAATGAATCTCCTCAAGGACGACCTACTATGATGGGCATTCTATGCATGTTGCAAAACATCAAAGACACTTTTTTGAGCACTACTGCCATTCCCAAATTCCAATAAAATCTAACACATTTGTTGGGTAATACAAGTACTACTATGAACAACATTTGTGAAGGTCAAAGTTCTTCCACATCTTAGTCTACTGTAACAAAGTGGTAGTTATGTAACTAAACTATGGTGTAATATGAGTCTTATTTCCCTTTCCTTGTTTGTACATAAATATGTGGTTTATTGTATGCAAATGTGAACAATAAAGTTAGAGAAATGTCTTTATTATTCTAAAATTTCCTATTTTATCTTAAAAAAAGTTATATTCAATATCCTTTACATGTATAACTGAATGCATCACACTCACCAAATATTAAACA
>APFE031193574.1:0-14158 GCA_000404065.3 Pinus taeda | reverse complement strand
TCCTTGTTACTGGGTTCCAAAGCTTATAACCCTTTAAACCATCCTTATACCCAATAAAGATGCACTTTTCAGATTTACTATCCAACTTGGTTCATTTCTCCTTTGGAACATGTACATATGCTTCACATCCAAATACCCTTAGATGTGAAAGAGAGGGTTTCTTACTAGTCCATACTTCTTGTGGAGTCTTATCCTCCAACGTTGATGAAGGTGACCTGTTGACCAGGTAACATGCAGTATCCACCGCCTCTGCCCATAATTCTTGTCCTAACCCGGCACCATTGAGCATGCTTCTTACCCTTTCCATCAACGCCTTTTTCATTCTTTTTGTGACTCCATTTTGTTGAGGTGTATATGGAGTAGTCTTATGTCATGCTATACCACACTTCTTACAAAATTCTTCAAATTCCTTGCTACAGAATTCTCCACCATTATCTGCCCTCAACACCTTTATCTTCTTCTCTGTCTGATTTTCCACCAGAGCCTTAAATTCTTTAAACCTATCAAAGACCTCATATTTCTTCTTAAGGAAATATATCCATGTATTCATTGAGAATTCATCTATAAATAATACATAGTACACAGACTTACCTAGTGATGGAACTTTCACAGGTCCAAACACATCATTGTGCACAAGCTCTAATATATGTTTCGTCCTCTTACCACCAAATGGGAAACTTAGCCGATTCTGCTTCCCATATACACAATTTTTACAGAAATCAAAATCCAAAGAGCTATTACTCATACCTTCTACCATACTTTTACCATGAAGTATTTGAAGGCCCTTCTCTCCAATATGTCTAAGCCTTTGATTCCATAGCATGGTCATCTCTCCAGAGACCACTAGATTTTCTACTCCATTTTCAAGAACCATAAAACTATTGCACCCGTCAACAATAGTGCTACCTTTCAGTTTTTACAGAGTTCCAATCCAAACTCCCCGCATCAATAGCAGTGGTCCTCAAACCATCTTGTAGGTATCCTTCTCGAACACTGTCTTTACACCTGCATCATCTAACTTGCTTACATAAATCAGATTTTTGGCTAATGCAAGAATATGCAGAACACCCATAAGTGTTTTAACCCTTCAACCTTGCAACTTCAACTTTACTTTTCTGCGACCAATGATTGTAGCCTTCCTATCATCTCCTGAGAAGAAATCACCACCATCGTATTTCTCATACTCGCAGAACCACTCTCTATGGGGAGTGAAGTGAAAGGATGCACCTGAGTCAATCAACCATGCCTCATGATCTACATGTGTACTTGAAGAAGCCAAGTACACATCCCCACCTTCATCTAACATGGTTTTCACCTCTACAGAAGGAGCATCATCAGATCCATTTCCTTTATCAAGAGCTTTAGATTTACAGTCCCTTCTGAAGTGCCCTTCCTTTCCGCATTTCCAGCACACCACCTTTAGAGGTTTTCCTAGAGATTCAGATCTCCCTCTAGATTTAGATCTACCACTCGATGAATTATTTTTGTTTCTGTTTTGGGACCGTCCTCGTATAGACAAGGCATCACCATTCTAGCTGTCCATATTTTTCCATATCATCTCCTTCGTCAACAAGGCTAAGACTAATTCATCAAACTGTAAAGCAGTTGCATTGCTACCTATTGCAATAACCAGACTATCCCACGAATTTGGTAGAGAACACAACAAACTGATGCACTTATCTTCATCTGAAATTTTAATATCAACAGATGATAACTGACTTCACACAGTATTAAACACATTTAGATGCTCTGTCACTAAGGCTCCATCTTTCATCCTCAGGGTATACAGCTTTTTCCGCAAGAATAGTTTATTCACCAGAGACTTAGATTGGCACAAAGTCCCTAACTTGTCCCACAGAACCTTCATCATAGTTTCCGTTGATACATTCAACAATACTGAATCTAAGACACACAATTGTATTGTGCTCTTTGCCTTCTGATCCAACTTCTTCCATTCTTCATTGGTCACTCCTGTTGGTTTAGTAATTGGATCTACCGCGATCCATTGATCTTTGTCCACCAATAGATCCTCCATCCTGAGTTTCCACAACTCAAAACTCTAACCATTGAACTTCTCAATGTCTATCTTTCCACTGCTCGCCATCTTCTTTCACCACCAGAATCGATCTCGTAGATCTCCCACTGAACAGGGTCTACCATAGGCCGAAGCGAAACCCCTCAGCAACAAAGGCATCCCCTTGAAGCCAAAATAGCTCTGATACCAAATGTAGGTTTTAACCCCATACAGAAATTACCTGCATACGAATTCTAAATGACAGGAAAAATAAAAATGCAAGAGCATAACATGTAAAACACATATACATAGAGATTTTCCACTGGATACCAAAACCGGGACTACCAGCTTGATTTTTCATTATATTCCTTTCAATGTTACAATACATATTTATACATGCCAAAGCATCCAATATCATGGACTGAAAACCATAGGTTTGTTTTCCCAACCTAATATAGGGTCCAAAAAAAAATTTCCCGAGCCGCTGCCTCGGAACCCGTAAAGGGGGGCTACCTGCCCCAGTCAAACCCCCGGACAGGGGGGGCTACCACCCCCCCTGTGACCCCCCACTGCGCAATCGATGCAACAAAGGGGGGACTCCGCCCCCCCTCTAACCACCTGGTTCACTACGCAGGTTAGTCGTGGAAAGAATATAACACAACCCAACAATACAATAGTTTAGTTGTGCAAGGTATAATGACCCTCAAATACGCATTGATACAAAGATACAAAATCAGGAATTGGTGTCAATCCATCGACAACCAATATACCCTTAACAAGATACTTTGACCATCTGGATAATGTAGCATGCAATCACAACTCTTCTCGGTCATACCATGTACCTTACCAATTGTTTGGCTATTGATTTGCAGCACTTCCTTTATCAATGATCCAAGCCCATCTAACCACTAAACCTCAACTATCAAATTTTCTCACTAGTTTTTCGTTATTTCATCAAGGGCATAACACATCGATACTCTTGTCAAGTTGTTCATAACTTTATTTGTGAACAATTCTCAACTACCCACCACTACACCTTAGCTACTCATGGACTTAAGCCCACTATAATCTTCTTGTTTTTCTCCAATGAAGAATAAAATATGGCACAATATGTACATCCCCAATAATAACCATGGCCTAGGAGGACTTCCCATCTTCTATTCTAGATGTCCTTCTCCACGTGACACATCTAGGGATACTCAAACTGCTCCTTGTTGATCAGACCCTTAAGCTCTTCAACTGTCACTATAGCAGTTACTTCTATCTATCAAAGTGTTGCACATCATGATCCAACTTTAGCACTATCATGCTACACTCCAAACATACCATAAATGTCCAATCCACTATTCACACTTGGTCCACTCTAACACTTCCCTCCAACAAACCACAAGTGACCAATCTTTGTTGTAACATTTTCACTCTAGATGGGGCATTGTCATACTAGGATCACCCTTCCTCTTCGCTACTAACATTATTCACAAAATTTCCTCTCCTTGGACACCCATCCAACTAGAAAAACAACAAATCAAGAAGGCTAAACACACCTTGTTTAATAGAAATCTTTAGTCTTTCTTGACATAGGATCTTCTTCATGTTATATGATATTTTTAGCCCTCCTATGGCTAACTGTAATTATTATTGTAGGCCCAAAACCATGACTAAAATATCTCCAAAACACCTCTCTAAGGTCGTCCCTTCACCGCCCCTTAGCTTGTTGCTACTCGTTCTCTAATAGGGAGTTGTTTCTGGTCCTTTCATGTTGCGGCCTAGCCCTTAATTATAACAATGATCATCTGCAAAAAATCCACTCCTCTACAAGAGAGAACACATTGAGAAAACACAAGAATACTACCCAAAAATTCTGCTCCTACACACAGTTTCAACCTCCACAAATTCAACCTACTTTCACAAGAAACTAGGAGACAAACAACCATATTTCTCTCTTTTTCTAGTGTTAGAAGTATGCGGCTTCTACAAAGGTAAGTATCCTCTATTGTTTTTCACTTTTTGGGTGCTCCAAATGACTCACAATCACTTTATATTTATATCCAACATGAGGGATCCATAAAATTTGTTAAAAAGGGTTTTCCAACATGTCATTACGCCTCTTAACACTAGGCCAACTTGACTCCTTTAGAAACAAGCCCACACAATATCTTCAAAAATTTATATCTCCACATAGAAAACTTAGAATTTTATGATTTTCATTGTGTTAGATTCATCTCAATGTCTGCTATCATCTCCATCCATCACATGTCAAATTATCTATGTGGTTTTGGCTCCAACATTGATGGGTAAAAAACCCCAAGGTTGCGTTGCAAGCCCGCAAAAGTATTTTGTGTGCCAACTCCTTGACAAACCTCAAGGCTAGGGTTTGGAGTACCTCCCAAGATACAAATATCAACACTCCATCTTAACTAGGTAGGTACTTCCAACACTAGGAAGTCTTCATGATCATCATCCTCGACAACACTAGCGCATCTAGCATCCATCACTACAACATACTCCGTAGAATGAACCCTTCAATCTTATTAGTGCCTCGACCTTGTCACCTTTGAACCTAAAGATCCCAAACCTCCATAAGGTAGCTTCCTCTAAAGCTAGACTCCCTCTAAACCTACATGATCTCCACTAGCTCAGTCCTACAAGAACTCATTCTCCTGGACCAAATACAACTCGTGCAAATTCCTTCAATATCATATATACAATGTCATGATCCGATGAAGAATCTAGCATGTCGATATCTATTCCCTCACATGAATCCATCTCCAACATCTTGATCTAATCGAAACAAAAGAAATCCTCAAGCTTTCCGAACCATCCATGACATGTCATAGGAAGTCCATGATCAACTAATTGTACTACAACAAATTGTTGTTCCCCAGGCTCACCAATCCACCAAAATTCCCATCCAATCACGTAGCTAAGTCATTCAAGACCTCATCTCCATGTCTTCAACTAAATCCTCTGCTCCATTATATAGACAACCCCAACTCCCTCTGAGTTTCTTCATTGTACACACTTCGATTCACTGTCCCTCAAAGTAGATTAGACATGTTCTGATACCATGTTTTCTTCCCACAATATCAGTGTCTACGATAGAATCTCAAATCACCAATGCTACCAAACCAAGTATCACAACAAATCTACTTTGTAGAATGAAATACAAACAAAAGGAAATCTACTAGTGGACAAAATATACACAATCTTTTACACAAATATGTACAATAACCCAACATTGTTATATTAATCCAACTAAATAATACAATAATTTAGGGTTTTCGTACTAGGGATAATGGGCCTCAAATATCCACAAATACAAAGATACAAAATTGAGACTTGGTTTCATTACATTGACAACCAATCTACCCACAACAAGGTACTCGAACCATTTGGTTGATGTAGCATGCAATCACAACTCCTCTCGGTCATACCTTGTACTTGGCATGTCCTTCCACTCTTGACATGAAACACTACCTCTATCAATGATCCATGTCCATCTGACCACTAAGCCTCTATTATTGAATCTGCTCACTATTTTTGCCTTAGTCCACGAAGGGCACAACACATCAAGACTCATGTCGAGTTGTTCACAACTTTGTTTGTGAACAACTCTAAACTACCCACTGGAGCTCCTCGTCTAGTTAGGGACTTCATCCAACTAACTGCCTCATGTTGCTCCAATGAAGAGTGACATAGGGCATGGTGGGTTGCCACTTATCACTAGAATATTTCCATCTACCATAATGAACACGATCTGGGAGGATTTACCATCTTTTTCTATAAATGTCCTTCTCCACACAGCAAGTCTAACGTTACTCAAAATTATCCTTTTTTATTAGACCCTTGAGTTATTCAACTACACTCTAGAAGCAACCTCTTTCCATCAAAGTGCTACACACTAGGCTCCAACTTGAGCACTATCATGTTTCCCTCCAAAATACCTTAAATTCCCAATCCACTCTTCAAACTTGGTCCACTGATAAGCTGCCCTCCAATAGACTACAAGTGACCAATCCTTATGTAACATCTTCACTCTAGTTAGGGAATCCTCATAATAGGACCACCCTTCCACTTGGATGTTAACAATCTTCACAAATAGTCAACTCCTAGGACTCCCATCCAACTATAGAAACAACAAATCAAGAAGGCTAAACAGACCTTTCTTAACATAGATCTTTTGGCCTTCTTGACATAGGCTCTTGTGCTTGTAAGATGAGATTTCCATCCCTCCTATGGCATACTATAACCCCTATTGTAGCGCCACAACCATGACCAAAATATCTCCAAAACTCCTTGTTGAGGTTGTCCCTTGACTGACCCTTAACTTGCTGCTACTTGGCCTAGATAGGGAGTTGTTCTAGCTCTGTACATGCCCCACCCTACCCCATAATTACCACTGTCCTAATCTACAACAAATCTGTTGCTTGTACAAGAGAGAACACACCCAAAAGACACAAGAATATTGCCTCGAAATTATCCTCCTCCATACCGTTTCCTCCACAACCTCATCCTGTTGTCACAAGAAACTAAGGCACAAAATAACCCTCTTTATCTGCTTCATAGGGCTAGAAGTCTGTGGCTACCATAGAGGTAAGTATCCTTTTTTCTTATTGCACTTTTTGGATGCTCTAAATGACTCACAATCACCTCATATTTATATCCAACATGACGGCTCGATCAAAATTTTCCAATAGGGCTTTCCAACCTGTCATTAGGCCTCTTGACACTAGGTCAACTTGACTTCTTCCTAAACAAGCCAACGCAATATCTTAAAAACTTCATATCTGCACATTGACAACTCGGAATTTGATCATTTTCATTATGTTAGATTCATCTTAGTGTCCTCTATCATTTCCATCCACGACATATCAAATTGTATCCATGGTTTTGGACCCAACACGGATGGGTACAAAATCCTATGTTTGGGTTTCAATCCCACAAAAGACTTTTGTGTGTCAACTTCTCCACAAACATCAAGCCTAGGGTTTGAAGCTACAAATCTCAACATGTCCCTTATAGATTTCAAAAATAACCAATGAAAATTTATAATGGAAAAATAATACTTATGCTTTTTATAAATTTCAAAAGTCCAAAAAAATAATAAAAGGTAAAAAATATAACTAATTTCTTATATATATATATATATATATATTACACACAAATCTCTATAAGTTGGTCTAGTTTGATTAACAATCAATATGTATAACATATATATAATGATGGTTGAAAATCAAGAATCTACAAAAATTGATGTGTCTTTGGTTTATGCAAACCAAACCAAGAGGTTTGTGAATCCTAATCTAAAACCAAAGAACTCACCTGTGCACCATATAATTGGAAAATGTTTTCCCACCAAACATTTTTGAAATTATTAATGTGTGTGTGTTGTTAGTGTGCACATGCTTTGTTAATGTACATATGCCCTATTTATGCACATGTTTTTTTCCATCTCTCACCATTTTTCAGAACTCTCTTCAGTCCCCATCTCTCTCCCCTCTTTTCCCACCTCTCCCTTCCTCGTTCTCTCTCTTCTATGTCTCCTTATATCTGCCTCCCGTTAATGTACCCCTTTCTATCCCCCCCCCCCCACTCCTATCCCTCTCTCTTTCCCTCCCTTTTGTTGTCTCCCTCTTCTCTATCTTTTCTTTTCCCCATCACTCTGTTTATATCTCCCATTTTATCTCTCCCCATGTCTCTCTCTATCTCTTACTCCATTTTCAAAACTATATATAATTAATTAATATATATATATATTATTTAATATAATATATATATAGTATATATATATATTATATCTCACTATTTATCAATTTCCTTATTTCCTAATATTTCTTCCTTTCTTCATTTTTATTCCTCTCTCTCCAATTCTCTCTCTTTGACACACACACTTTCTCTAACCCACTCCTTAACCCTGTACCTCTATTTCTCTTAGTCTATCTCTCCATCCTCCACCGTTCTCACTCTCTCTCTGTCTCCCACCACCTTATATCATTCTCTCCATATCCCTATATGTTTCTCTTCATGTTCTTAAGTCACCCTACATATCCCTCTGTTCCCCGTTTACTAAGCCCCCCCCGCTCTCTCTATCGATCCCATCTCTATTCTTAACCATTTTCTCCCCACCACCTGACCCCCCCCCTCTCTCTCGCACTAAGCTTACACCGCTCCTTCAACCCACCAATCCCTATCTTTCTATATCCCTATCCCTCTCTTTGGGTCGCTATCCCCATGCCTCCTTCCTCTACCTCCACCTTCCCCTGCCCATCTCTCTCTCTCTCTCCCCTTATTTCTCTCCTCCCTATCCTCCCAACCTTTTTCTCTTCATCCCCCAATCACTATCTCTCTCTCACTATATTTATATCATCAACCTATCTCCTTCTCTTGATCTCTTTCTCTTTGTTGCTATCTCTCTCTCTCTTCCTCCCTCCCTCTCTCAATTTATCTCCCTCCCTACATCTCTCTCTCTCTAACACTCTCTCTCTCCCCCGCCTTCCCCTTGTCTCTCCCCCCTCTATCCCCACTTCCCTATGTTTCCCTCAACCCATCTCTTTCTCTCCCTATGTCTCTTTAGCACTCTCTCTCTCTCTTTCTCTCTCACTCTCTCTCGCTCTATATTTTTCCTTGCCTATCCCTGAGCACTCCCTCTCTCTATCTCTATGCCTCCATCTCTCTCACACCTTTCATCACTCTGTCCCTTTCTTCCTCGAAACCTCTCTCCCTCTACACCTCTACCTCTCTTCCTCTCTACTCACTATCTCTCTTGCTTCCCCCCTTGTCCCATGCTCCATCTCTCTCTCTCCCCCTTTGTGTCTCTCTCTCTTCTCACTCTCTCTCTTTCTACTTTCTTGATTCTCTCTCTCTCTCTCTCTCTCTCTCCCCTATGCTATGCCTCTTTATATATATCTCTCTCTAGCCCATGATCTTTCCCTCTCTCTCTCTCCCCCATGCTCTCTCCCTCTCTTTGTCTCTCTCATGCTCTCTCTCTCTCACTCCTCCCCATGCTCTCTCTCACCCCTTATTTCCTTCTTGTCTCTCCCACTAGCCTTTCTCTCACCACTTGCCTCTCTATCTATATATCTATCTCTCCTTCTACTCTTTCTTCCTCGTCTATATGTCTATCTCTACATTTCTTTTCCCTCCTCCCCACTCTGTCTCTCCTTATCTATCTCCCTCTTTCCCTCCATCCCTCCTTATCTCCTTTGCTCTCCCACTCTCTCTCCTTCCTCACTCTGTCCCTCCCTCCCTTCCTCCCCTTTCTCTTTGGCTGTCTTTCTCTCTCTTTCTCTCTTACTTTCTCACTCTCTCATTCTCCTCCTCTTCCCTATCCCTCCATACATCCCTCCCATAGTCCCTCCTTCCCCTCTCCCTCTCTCTTCCTCTCCCTCTCTCACCAACTCCCCCCCATTACACCACTCCCTCCCTCACTCTCTCTACCTCCCTTGCCTAATCTCTATTGTCGGTGTTGGACTGTAGAGAGAGGAAACTTGTGAACACTATTTTAATGAAACTATTTGAATGAAAGAACTTGTGTCCCTAGATCGTTAGGAGATATTCTGATAGTACATTGTCAAATGTTATAAACACCCCTATTGATATGATGCATTCGTTGTTGGCCTTCATATCTCCAGTGTTTGTGTGACTTGTCTTGTTATCTTTACATGGTATCGAAGTGAAACATCTCACATAGAACTATAAAGTGTGTTTCCATTGTGTTTTTTTTCTAAGTCATTTGATCCGGCATTGCATCAGAATATCTTGTATAGAGCTGTAAAGTTTTCTGTTATAGTTTTTTGTTCATAAAGAGGGTGCACAGGTTACACATGTGTGCAATCTTTCTCATTCACTTCTCAAAGGAGTGGAGAGCTCAATTTTTTTCTTAGTGATATTGAATTTATTATATATGGAGAGCCACTCCACCAGCTCACAAGGAATTTTATTGTGATGATTTCACATCCTATAACACACTATTTAGATATTTCTACATGGTCCATGTATACAACTCAAGAAAATGATAACAACATTTAAACCTCCATGCCCATATATTTTTAAACCTCCATGCCCATATATTTTGGCGGGAGTGTTATAATTAAGCGTTTACATGACCAAAAAAACCATGTGATGGGCTTCTTATGTACATGTTTTCCTATAAATAATACTAGTTTTGAATAGTGGAATAATACCATCGATCTTCAATACCAGTGGATATACAATGGTGTATTCATGTGATGAGCTTCTTATGTACATGCTTTCGTATAGATAATTCCATCAGTTTTGGACACTGGAGGAATAACACCATCAGTTTGGGAGGATATACAACGGTGCATTGATGCATGTAATACCACTATCTTGAACCATCTCCTAACTATTGTTATTTATAGTTTTGAAAGAAAAAAAATAAAAATTGATGTGACACGCGTGCTTCAATTTCTTTTGACGGGACACAATTTGGTGCTTCATGCTTATCATGGCTCGCCGCTCAAGCGATATTTTTAACAGAAAGAGAAAGAGATGAGAATCTTGTAGTTTTCCTTCTTGTTTATGTTTCTTAACTTTGGGATTTACTGTGATTTTAGTCTTTTCAATCAATTCATTTGCTGAGGAGGTCTGAGTGGTGGAGGCTATTTCTACAGCCTTTCAAAGTGGAACGAAGTGTCTTTTCAGGTTTTTTCAACGCTTATTGAATATATTATACTCGAGTGCTGCAAGGAGACCTCTAGAGCCTTTGAAAGTGGAACGTAGAATCTTTTGAGGGTCTTCAATTGCGTGTTGCAGACGGTATGATAAAAACATATTACCTATGTCAACCTTTAATGAGACAGAATAAGAAAAATAATACAAATTTGTGAATATATAATCCTATAAATCTGTAAAATAACCTAGAAAAACTAGATAAAAACATATTACGTATGTCAACCTTTAATGACACAGAATAAAAAGAAGAATACAATTTAAGATTTGTGAATATATGATCCTATAAATCTGTAAAATAACCTAGAAAAAATAGAACATCAAGTCACCCCCGTTGATTTAAAAAACTGTTCCATGAATATTCTCAACGGAATGAAGATACAATTTGAAAGCAAATGTAATTGTGGATAACGAAATTACATATACTATATTCGTGGAAACACGAGGTTATGGATAGAAAACAATACATGGTATTGTATCTTACAGGCCCTGGACTTCAGTGTAAGTCCGCTCTAATGTTTCCAACACGGTTTTGCGTGTATTTATTGGGGTTTAAATTTGAATTTCAATGCTAAAGGAATCAATTGTGATGGTGTGAAAGAAATTATATTTTTAAATAAAATGATAATTATATATAGTGTTAAGTGTTTTATAGCTTAATGTAGAAAGATATTGTTATTTAAGATAACATTGCATTATAGTATTATTGAAAAAAATCCTTTTAGTCGTAAGACTTTAAATCAGATTATGTGAATGCAAATATGATGGTGAGCACGGTATTGGATTTTCCATGAAACAAGTTTAAGGGAGGACTTTTTTGACTTGCGGAGTTAATGCTTACATTTTAAGGTTTAAGATGGTTGAAAAATTCTCTCAATCTCTCTTTCTAAACTAGGAATAAGAAAAATTCTATATATTAAAGTAATCTCTAAATGTAAAGTGTGTTTTGAGC
This sequence comes from Pinus taeda, assembly GCA_000404065.3. NCBI lineage: Eukaryota > Viridiplantae > Streptophyta > Pinopsida > Pinales > Pinaceae > Pinus > Pinus taeda. Next base: position 2,501 of record APFE031193574.1, on the reverse strand, counting down.
GCATACACCTTTGTGTGAAAACTATAAGTGGTTTCAGCCCAGTTTTAACATTGCATCGGAGCCAGATCGACCGAGAGAGATTACTTTAAGCCTGTGTAATCATTTGTGCGGACTGGTGTAAATGAACTATGTTGTCAAGGCTATTGGATAAGTCGACTGGTTTTTTCCTGTCCTGGACAAGGCCGCTATTTTCAGATAAAAATTGGTGAGGTTTGTGTATTGACCGTCGATGTGGTAGCCTGAGATGGTCAAAAATATCAGACTGACATTTTGAGATTTTTTGTTTGGAGTAATATAGGCAAAATCTCAGTTGATGACAATAATAGGCATCAGTTCCTATATTAGCTTCAGGTTGTTGCGAGATGATTAATGCCTCCTATATTTGATGTGAGTGAGTTAATGAGGTTATTAGATTCTCTTTGCTATATAATAGGCAACCATTCGGATGTTTGCTATGAGGGTGAGAGTTTTGTGAGGATTTCATTATGTAATCTCCTGTTTGATTAATAAATTGCCGATGCCTATGTTTGGTGGACGTAGCCCAGATTGGTTGGGTGAACCACGGTAAAAGTTGTGTCTTTATGTGCTTCATTAGTCTGATGTGTATCTGTTTTTTAAACTAGCTGTGCATCTGATCTCCAACATGTGGGATCAGAGCAGTTGGAGGCATGGCGCAACTGATGAGCGTGCTCGAGGTGGAGTGCAAAAGCATGGAGCTGTGTGGCGATAAAGTTGCAGCTTGTTCCCATGAATGTTTGAGCTGAGAAACTACAATCAGCGTGGTGGGATTAACGTGGAATGTGAGCTTCCCTTACGTAGGATCAAACTGTGACCTACGATTGGTGGATCTACGTGAATAAAGGGCAATCGGTTGCCCAATGTGGAGAAGTCACACTCTGCAACAAAGCGGTGAAGGAAAAAGAAAGCCGACCGTTGATTGCATGTTTTCTAGCGCGGTGACTGCATATGAATCTAAGGCTGGAGTGGCTTGTGTCAAGAGGTAATTATCTTTTCTACTACGTCAAGATCGTGAGGCTGGAGCAGAAGTTCAAGCCTCAGTTGATCGGCGCAGTGGAGGTCAAGGCTGGACTTTTGGGTGACCTTGTAGCATATCGTGCAGCTGGTGCTGGCCATTTGGAGTTTCTGGCAGGCATAGCCCTACTGCAGAGACAAACAACAACGCTCCCGTCATTAGAGGATTTCGCTGAGGCACGTGAAGACCAAATTCAAGAAGTTGTAGTCCTACATTTTTTTTTTTTGCTGAACAAGATTCGCCAAAAACAAAACTGACGAATACGGGAACGAGAAGGGGGTGTTTCCGGTTCTTCACTGGTTCACGTTAGGCGCTTCAAGATGGAGGCGGCCATCACTGATGCTGTGCGCTCTCGGTCATCCTGCTTCGAATAACAGTCCGAGTGCAGATTCTTTGCGTGGAGGTATTCCAGAATTTAAGTGTTTTGCGGAAACATATTCTTTGTGCACATGTTTACGAATTTCTTTTGGTGTTGATTATTCTGCATAGTCAGTTGTTTGGGCTGACGAAGCATACTCTCAGGTTTTGTTTTTAAAATTGTTCACACATAAATTTCCGAAAAGGCGCATCACTATGTTTTGAATGGTTAATCAATTTGACAAATTGTTACTTCTACTGGGTGGTCCTTCCTGCAATTGGCCTCTGTGTAAAATTATTTATAGCCCTTAGCTGAAGTAAATGTACATGACAGCATGTGATTTGTAGAATTGAGACTTCTGTGATCTGTCATAGTTATAAGTATAGCTTCGGCATGAATCACATAAAAATGACAATTTGTTTTTTGCAAACTAAATGGTATAAGGCCTCATCCAGTGTTTGAGTACGGTACAACGACAATTTTTTTTTTTTTAAGCAAAGGCAAATAAGGCATAGGCAGTCTTTTAAACACAACCCTCATTTATTTAAAGTTGATTTTTTGGAGATTATTGTCTTTTTTGCTGATACAAAATGGCGAAAACTCAAAGTGCCCGGTTTGAAATTGAGAAATTTAATGGAAATAATAATTTTGAGATCTGGAAGGTGAAGATGCATGATTTGCTTGTCCAACATGGCGTGGCGAAGGAATTGTTGGGCAAGTCCAAACAACCTTACAACATCACAGATAGTGAATAGGCCGAGATGGATGAAAGAGCGATTAGTGCTATTCCACTGTGTCTAGCTGATGATGTCCTGTTTAATATTATGTCGGAGACAACAGCTGCTGATTTGTGGACGAAACTAGAGAAACTGTACATGACCAAATCCTTAACCAATAGGATTCCCCTGAAGCGACAGTTGTACGGTTTGCGAATGAAGGAAGGTACATCGATTGCTGATCATTTAAATGCTTTTAATACTCTTCTTGTGTAATTACAAAGTATAGAAGTAAAAATTCCATCAGAGGATAAAGCTATTACTTTATTGTGCTCGTTGCCTGAGTCATGGGATCATTTTGTTACTTCTATAAGTCTTAGTTCATTAGAAACTA
>APFE031193572.1:370560-398272 GCA_000404065.3 Pinus taeda | reverse complement strand
TTTAATAATCCACTGAAACATCCTAAAATCTAATTAAATTAAAATCTTAAAAATTCAATAAATATAATTAAAAAATTAGCATTCTATTAAATTTATAATTCATGTGCATGCATCGAATATGGCGTACCAAACGAATTATCATATTTTAATTATGACAGTATGTTGATCTTTGTAATGCACGCTGAGGGTGCAGTAGTATGTATCCATGAATAAGAAGATAGGCAAGATTGTGGTTTGAATCTCTTAATTTCTATAAACTTATGTTACTTTAATAATCCACTGAAACATCCTAAAATCTAATTAAATTAAAATCTTAAAAATTCAATAAATATAATTAAAAAATTAGCATTCTATTAAATTTATAATTCATGTGCATGCATCGAATATGGCGTACCAAACGAATTATCATATTTTAATTATGACAGTATGTTGATCTTTGTAAGGCACGCTGAGGGGGGAGTAGTATGTATCCATGAATAAGAAAATAGTCAAGATTGTGGTTCGATTTTCAAAATTTTAATACGCCTAACCTACAAATTGTGGCTTCGAGGATAATAACGAAGTTTAGATTAAAAATAGGCTTGTATGAGTATAATGATGTGTGGTTTGATGCTAGGTTCATTTGGGTGGAGCTTAGGGGACTAAAGTTCAAACTTCATGGAGTATAGTGACGCACTGTGGTCCTCTTAAAGGAGTAGATTCCTCTTTGGTGTGAGTTTTGTTCTTGCTAAAATCATAGAATTTTAGTATAGGATCTTAGTATATCCGAGTTTTGTTCTTGCTAAAATCATAGGATCTTAGTATATCCGAGTTTTGTTCTTGCTAAAATCATAGGATCTTAGTATATCCGACTTGCAGGTAGTAGTTCAATGTACTCCTGGTGTTATAGAGGCAGTGACTGCTAAAATCATAGGATACTGCGAAAATCATAGGATCTTAGTATATCCGACTTGTAGGTAGTTGGATGTACTCCTTGCAGGTAGTAGTTGGATGTACTCCTGGTGTTATAGAGGCAGCTACGAGGATTGATCTTGGGTCTCCCAAGTCTCCCATAAATTAGAACTCACAGTGACCGATTCACCATGTGTTAAAAAAAAAATCTCCCAAATCTCCCATAGATTAACACTAAGAGCGACCCATTCACCATCTATTAAAAAAAATAGGCCAGTACAAATATTAAAAAATAAAAACAAATGCTTGTTTTATCACATATTAAAAGAAATTTCAACTTACGAAAATATTTTGAATGGAAGAAAATCCTTTTTAGATAAGAAAACTTTGGGATATATCGACGAGGAGAAACAGAGGCAGCAATTGTTTAATTGACATGGTGACTTAATTATTTGATAATTATTGATTCGAGGAAATGCCATTTTCGTTAAAAGGTTTTTGTATATAAAAAGTACTAGAATGAATATAAATGTTTTTAATTATTCATATTTTTTTAAACACCAAAAAAACCTTTTTTTAATTTTTTAATTTTTTTATATTATTTAAAATGTGGAATCAAATAGTGATGGAGAAATGGATTTTTATCCGGTAAATAAGAAGTCTCATATTTCAATTAAGTATAATCTTAAATTTAAATTATTATTTATTATTATGAAAAACAACACAAAGAAATAAAATAAATAATTTTTTTACAATGTAATATAAGTTTGGTTTATGTTATTTTATTTTGAAATTATGTTTTACTAGACTGAATTGTAGGAAACCTGACTTATATGGATCCCATTAAAAACCCGAACAAGACATCACCTCAAAGGGGACACCACTAACCAACAAAACCACCAAAAATACAAGTCTAAGTTCTCTAATGGCACTCATACATAGCTTTTGAAACACAAGGAAACCCTCATGATTGTCTCTAACCACATATTTAGATACAATTGTAGAATCTATTGCAAAGGACAAAATCTTCTTAACTATTGTTTTTGGTTATAGGACTACAATGGTTAAATATTATAGAATTGGTTTGAATAAATAACAAGTTATAGACATAAAAATCACTGATAAACAACTAAAGACATTATTTATTGACCCACATACCTAATTACAATCATTAATGAAAATAAATGCATCTATATAGATCAGTGTACCTTCCATCCATTTATAAACCATTGGATGGATAGGTGGTTTATGGTATTTGATAGAACTACATGTAATAATAAGGTGGCACCTTTTTATTTCCTTAAGAAATTATGGGAAAACTTCATTTTAGGTCTCCATGTCAACTACTTCGACATTGGATAATTCTAAGGGTTAAGTCAGGGGTATGAACAAGATAGAGAGAATGCTAGGTGTGACCCAACAATAGGTCTTCATCCTTCTAAAAAAGGGCCTAACCCCTACCTATAATCCTTTGTTAAGCAAGAGTGTCTGCTAGAAATAGATAGATATAGCCACTCTAAGTTGAATCCTTGTGCAACATGGAAATTTTATAGTATTATCCCCAAAGGAGTGAGATGAAGATGATGTCGAGGGATGGGTTGATCCTTTAGCCATCCCAACCAGCCACCTTGGTTGCATCCATAAACCATTCACCAATCCCCCTTATTGATCCAAATTGGATCATTATATTATTTTTCATCTATCTCAATGCTTTAAAGTGGAAAAATTAGAGGAACGAGCTTACAAGGTCATTTTTACTAAAGGGACTTGGTGTGGAGAATTGGTTTCTAACACCTTATGAAGGAATTTTGGGGCATTAAATGACTTTTTCGAGGGTCCATAAACTCTCACATATGTAGGACCCCTTGATGTTATTATACACTTAGAGAAATTTCCAATAATGCAAGAATCATGTCAAACAAAGTTTGTATGAAAAATTCATGCCTCTTGCATGTTGACCTATCACGTTGACCACCATGATATGAGTGGATGCAAAAATATCCCCCATTACTCAAGTATATGGGGCTAGCCATATGTGGAATTTGCACAAGACTCTAGAAGGTTCAAACTTGTAACTCTATTTGAGGGAGTGAAATCTCACCCCTGGTTAGCTATCAAAGTATGTTATATATTGAGCCATTGAGAGGAGTAGGGTTTGTTCTATGTTATTGTAATTTGTTCCATATTTTTGCAGAGAAAAAAGGAGTGGGAAGATAGAGAGAGAAAAATGGGATTAAGTTTCTTTGACAACCAAATAGGCCACAACATTTAGGTAACTCCATAGAGAGTACCTTGCTCTTCGTACTTGTGCAATTCCCATACTAGAGAAAAGCAAGCATAAAAATCACACCTTCTAGTTGATTTTTATCTTATAATGGTTACCTAATGAAACTCCTTTTGTCTACTATTGTAACATCCTTTATTTTTGATAACTTAGTTTTTATTTATAAAAGAGGGTGTGAAAAATAAATAATAAAAAATCAAAATGAAAAAATAGCTAGAAACAAAAGAAAGAGAGATGAAATGAAACCCCATCAAAAGAAAATCAAAATTTGAATAAGTGAGCATGTTTAAATGCCACTTCAAAGAAATAAATTGCATTGTAATAAATTAAGGTTTTCTGTGCATTGATCCAGATTTAAACAAGAATGCAAAAAATTATAGATATAACCATACATATAGAGATGCAACATAAATAATACCTCATTTCATTAATGGAGAACACTGAAATATGCTTACACACAAAAATGGAAAGAAACTAGCTAGGGCGATGGTAGCTTATCGTTGAGAAGAGATGTGGTGGCTACAAGCCTCTGAACTATGTTACAATGAGGACCCAAGGCCTATTTATTGTTGAAAAACAAGGGAAAACCCTAAACATCCAAAAAAATAACCCTAGAAGATGAAACACCAAACTGTGGGCTCCGTTTGGGTAAATTGGTACATCAACTTTCCGGGGTCATAACTTTGGCATATGATCTATTTGAGAAATACAACTTTGGGAAGAGAAACATTAGTCCATGGAACCATGTTGCTCCTAGATTTCCCAAAAAACATCATTTAGGGCCTCAAAACAGCTTTGGAAGTTCAAGACCCGAAAAACTGCTAAAAATAGTAAACTGTGCTACAAATAAGGAAACGGAAAAAACTGAAAGAGACAGTTGTCGGGGTCCATGTGGGTTAGGTGGGTGGCCACCAACATCCACATGGATCATTCCTCCCCCCTTAGGAAGTAATGGTCCCAATTGCATTGAGTTACTCCATGAGATGAGGAAACTTCTGCTGAACTTGGTCCCTAGTGAGCCACTTGCCCTGGTGAAGGAGTTCGTCTACTTTGACAGCTCGATATAGTTGGATATTCTGCTGGCAAGTGTGATTGATCTGTGTGTCCATGATCCAATCATTTGCAGCTTGTTCCGTGCAATCTGGATTTAGTTTTGTGGGTGTGAGTTGTTCTGCAATGTCAGATGTGTCTAGTAATGGTGGAAAGTATGGCCGAACGTGGTCCACATTGAACACTGGGTGCAGGCCAAGGAATGGGGGAATGCTGAGCTCAAATGCATTGTTTCCCACAACCTTAGTAATGGTGTAAGGACCATATCAGAGTGGCCTAAGTTTCCTATGGGCTCCGGTAAGGCGTTCCTTTTGTAAATGCAACTAGACTTTTTTGCCCACTTGAAACTTGTGTGGCACCCAATGTTGATAATGTCGTTGCTTATACTTGGAATTTTATTGATCCAGAATGTCGCAGACCTGCTGGTGAATATGTTGGATGTGGTCAATGAAGTTGTTTGCCTTATCTGTTTCAGACTAGACATGAGTCGAATCTGCATGAGTAGCTGCAAATGGCATAGCCACATCAATGGGACATAGTGGCTGGAATCCCAAGTGCACCTGAAAAGGGTTGTGGCCAGTCGAGCTGTGGAGAGCCCGGTTGTAGCTGTGTTGAACATAGGGAGGCTCTCATCCCATGTGCATGGATGCTTTGAGCTGTACATGCGCAAAATGTGTATGATCATCCTGTTGACAACCTCTATCTGGCCATCAGTTTGAAGATGGAAGGCTGTGGACTTATTGCATTTAGTGTCCAACATCAACCAGAGACTGGACTAAAATGTACTCAAGAACCTGTTGTCCTGATCTGAGATGATAGACTATGGGTCCCAAAGTGTACCCACACTCATTCAAAGAAGAGTTTAGCAATGGTTTCTGCTGTGATATTCTTCTTGCAAGCTACCATGAGGGCCATCTTTGAGAACCTGTCGATGACCACAAAAACAAAGTCATTTCCATGCTTAGTAAAAGGAAGGCCCAACATGTAATCCATAGAGATGGATTCCCAAGGTCGACTAGGGGTAGGAAACGGGGTATAGAGGCCTTACTTCTTGATGGTTTGTTTGGCAATGATGCAGGCAGTGCATGATCTAATGTACTTCCTGACATCCTGTCGAAGATTCAGCCAATAGAAATACTTATGCAGTACTGCCACCGTTTTCTCGACCCCGAAATGCCCAGCAGACCGACTATAGTATTCTTCCCAAATCATCTTGGCACGCTCACTTGAAGTAACACAAAGGTGACCTAGGTGGCATAACAGGGCATCCTGGAGGTGAAAATCTAGAACATGTTGACCCTCCAAGAGTGTCTAGTATGTGTGACTGAATTATGGGTCACTTTTGTAGAGAAGTAGCCAATCAGAAGCCTCGTGCCAACAAGAGTTGAGCACGGTGGTTAACGCCATGATCGGTGGTCGACTGAGGCAATCTGCAACATTATTGGTGCTTCCCTTATTATACTTGATATTCAAATGGAACTGTTGCAAGTATGTGCACCACTTATGATGGCGATCATTCTACAATTTCCCTTGGGTCTGTATGAACTACAGGGGTTGGTGGTCTGTGTGGATGGCCATTTCCTTCCCCAAAATATAATGCTTCCATTGTCGGTAGGCATGCACAATGGAATACATCTCTTTGACATAAGTGGGGTACTTCCGGACTGTGTCTGAAAGTGTCTCACTATGATATGACATTGGATGCCAATGTTGAGTAAGGACTGCCCCAATAGCATAGTCAGAGGCATCTGTCTCAACCTCAAATGGTTGTCGCAAGTCTAGTAATGCGAGCACTAGTGCCAAGCAGAGGAGATCTTTCAACTTTGTGAATGTCTTTTGTTGAGATTCAAACCAAAAGAGTTTTGATTTCACTCCTCCCTTGGTTACTTGACTCAAGGGCTGAGTAATATAAGAAATCCCAACACGAACCTGTGGTAGAAGTTGGCAAGACCTAGAAAGTTGCGGAGCTCTATCAGAGTGGTTGGAGATGGCCAATCTCGAATGACTTGGATCTTGGCTAGATCCACATGCACCCTCCATTCATCAATAATGTATCCAAAATAGTGAACCTAAGTCATGTCAAAAGTGCATTTCTCCAAATTGGCACATAACTTGTGTTGTTGCAGTTTTTGGAGAACTTGTTGGATGTTGTGGAGGTGCTCTTCCCAACTCTAGCTGAAGATCAGGATGTCATCCAAGTATACCACTACAAAAGAGTTGGTGAATGGCCACAAGATGTCATCCATTAGCCTCATGAAGGTTGTAGGAGCATTGTCAATCCAAAAGGCATAACCAACCATTCGAAAAGACCCTCATTGGCTTTGAAGGTAGTCTTCCACACATCAGACGGTTCGATTGGTACTTGGTGATATCTTGACTTAAAATTGATCTTGCTGAAATATTTTCCCCCCTTTAGTTGGTCCAGGAGGTCATCAATCTGTGGGATAGGGTACCTATTATGGACAAGGATCTTGTTCAGTGCCTGATAGTCAATACAGAGTCTCCAAGTCCCATCCTTCTTCTGTACCAACACGATCGGGCTCCCACAGGGTGATGAACTTGGACGAATGTGACATCTATACTGAAGCTCCTGAATCTGCCTCTTGATTTCATCATTCTCCATAACGGAGCATCGATAGATTGGTCCATTGGGAAACGGTGCATCTGGGGTCAACTCAATGGAGTGCTTGACCTAACAGTGCAAAGGAACCCCTGTGGGGGAGGTCAAGATGTCCTTTTACTCCTCCACGACCTTGTCCATCTGTAGTTTTCGTGCGGAGGGGCCTTGTCTGGAGGTTGTGGCCACCATCTTCTTCTTTCCTTGAGGGTGTATCAGTAGGAAAACAAATTTCCCAGTTTTGGAAATGAGCTTACTGTATTGTTTTGCAATAACCAAAGATATGGCAGTAGGCGGTGCTACCTCCAGTATCTTGTACAACTTATTCCCCAAAGTAAAAATAACAGCATGGGGCCTTGATTCATACACAGCATGCCACTTTCACAAGTATGGTTGTCCAAATAATACATCACAAACATCAAGGGGAGCAACGTCACACAATACCTCATTCGTGAAGGGCTTGATGTTGTATGGAAGCCGACACTTCTGGCCCATGCGAAGATCCCGTCCTTGGTGAAGCCACCCAATGGTGTACGGTTGTGGATGTGTTGTGGTCGGTAAGCCCTGCCACTTCATGACCTCTATCGAAATAAGGTTCTTTTGGCTCCTGTTGTCAACAATGAATTGTAGCGGGGAACGCTTTACCCACATCTAGGAGTGGAAGAGATGCTCCTCCTCCTCTGGATCTTCTGGTTCCTCCTTTTGTATCTTCATGGTGGCAACGGTGGTGTTGGGCTCCGCATCAATAATCTACTTCCCTTTTTCATTCCCCTTGTTGGGTTTTGACTCAGAGTCGAAACATGCATCTAATTCTAAAACCTTTAGTTTGGCCACCAGTGACTACTTAACCCGACACTCACTTGTGTTGTGAGTGGAGCTCTTATGGAACTCACAACACTTTCCCGTGTCCTTTTTCGGCTTCGCGACACTGTTCTTTGCTTGCAATTGTGGCAGGTTGTCTTGGGCCACTCTGCCTTGGCTTTGTCCTTTATTCTATGGTTTGCGGGCACCTTTCCCTTCTTTGGATTCACAGATCCAAAGTCTTGCTTCTTCTGTTTAAAATTTTTCTCGATCCTAATGGCATATCAATATGCCTTGCCAAGCGAGGAGATGTTCAGGAATTCTATTTCTTCTTAGATGTACCTATGCAAGCAGATGTGGTATTTAAGTACCAAATGTTTCTCGGAATCCTTGATACCCAAATTTGTGTGAAGGGTATAGAAAATATTGGTAAACTCTGGCACGTCTTGGTCCATTCCCTGCCACCACGTGGTCCACTTTATGTATTGATCCTCATAGTTTCCAATAGGGTAGTACTGCTCCTTAATGGCAATCTAGAATGAATTCCAAGTGTGTGGGGCTAAAAATAGTGAGGTCATTCTTTCATCCTTCTGCTCGCAGTAGGTTCCCACCAGTCCTTGATGTGGGGGGCAGCTTTGAGAAGAGCAAAAGTAATTTTTTCCCAAGAGGGAAAAATCATGAACAAAAAAATACCCTTCTAGAAAATTTAACCATTTATCTATGGCGTCTGCAACGATTTGACCCTCAAATATGGGAATGTCAAAGTTAACTTGTACCTTAAAGGGTGTGGCACTTCCAGAGTAGCTGCTGGAAGTAGATGTGTCACCCATGAGTAGCCACTTAAGGATTTGGGCAAAGTTGTCCATCATCACGTTCCTTTGTCGCTTGAGGGCCTCTTTGAGTAGGATTTTGATAGGATCTCTTGCCCCCTCATCTTTCTTTTCATCTGCCATGGGAGGCCGTCAGGATTTGCGAGGTTGGTCTTGCAAAAGTTCGAGCAATTCAAGCCCCAACTCCTTATATCCCGACCTCGTTGGGGACATGCAAAGAAAGGCAGAGAAAGAGCAGACCGCTCTGATACCACTTATCCGAATTTAAACATGAACGCAACAAATTACAGATATAACCTACATATAGAGATGCAACAGAAATAATATTTCATTCCATTAATGGAGAATACTTAAATATGCTTACACACAGAAATGGAAAGAAACTAGCTAGGGCGATGGTAGCTTATCTCTGAGAAGAGATGTGGCGGCTACATACCTCTGAACTATGTTATAATAAGGCTCGAAGGCCTATTTATTGTTGAGAAACAATGGAAAACCATAAACATCCAAAAACCTAACCCTAGAAGATGAAATGCCAAATTGTGGACCCCGTTTGGGTAAATTGGTATATCAACTTCCAAGGGTTGTAACTTTGGCGTACGATCTCTGTTTGATGCACGCAATATCTAGTTAGAAATATATATCCAAGAACTACAACTTTGGGAAGAGAAACATCGGTCCATAGATCCATGTTGCTCCTAGATTTCCCTAAAAAATGTCGTTTAGGGCCTCAAAACGGCTCCGGAAGTTTAGGACCTGAAAAACTGTTAAAAATAGTAAATTGCACTACAAATAAGGAAACCGAAAAAACTGAAAGAGATAGTTGTGGGGTCCAAGTGGGATAGGTGCATGGCCACCAACATCCACCTGGATCATGCATCATGTTTAGATGCCACAACCTTTTATTTTATTTGAATCACAATGTTTAATCATGATCAAATCATTTAAATTTATGTTTTAGATTAGTGAATAAGTTCACCGAATTGTTTAATCTTGGTAGAACATTATTAGATAGGATATAATAGAATAAATTTGGTCTAACATTCTCAAAAATTTTCCAAGAGATATATTAGTTTAAGGTTGGATTGATCAGTACTTAATTACCTCTTAAGGGTGATTAATTTTTGTACATATTGAAAATTTTTTTATGTTATAAGCTAAACTCATAAAACAACAAACCCACTTTGTCACGAAGCGGTAAGTATCGAGCACTTTTGGATGGTGATCCACTTCCCCGCCCAAATCAACGGCGGGGAAGCCATTTGACACCCCCTTCCACAGTTTCACGATAACGACTGGGGGGTCCGAAAAGCGGTTTTTACTCACGTGGGACCCTCACAACATGGCAGCTCTTGCTCACTTTGCACCCCCGCAGCCCCCGCTCATTACCACTTACCACTACCCGCCCCCCTCCGAAATCCGCTTATCCACTCCACACATACATTATCTTGCCAACATCATGCCGTTTCCCACGCCTTCCATTCCCCAACCATTTCACTCCAAGTGTCCATATCCATTGCAAACTATCTTCCTATCCATTTCTTCCAACCGTTATATTCTCCTATTGACCATAAATGATCCTCTTGTTTATTAATGGTTTCCCTTAACAGTAATCCATTCTCTGTTATAAATAAGCCCTTCATCTCTGATATATGATTTTCCCTCTTTATATTTTATTCACTGGTTTCCTAAATTTCATTGTTCCTTGTTTCCGCTCTGTGACATAGCGAGTATTGAAGCAGCTTAAGCTACCTTCTATAGAGGATCCTCAAATCAAGGAGATAGCAGAAAGTGAGTAGCACAAAGAAGAAATTCTTAAGGTGGTCATTAAGAAAAATGTATAGATAGAGACAATGGAAGAGAAAATTGAGAAATTGCCTAAAGAAAAAGAGGAATCTTCTCAACTAGCCATAGCTCCAATTACAACTATACCTATTAAAGTGTCAAGGATAGCAGGGAATCAACATCAGCAACAACAGAGTCTACATCAAGAGCAAGAGTTTTAAACAAAGTCATACAGGAGCTCTCTCACCAAAGATAAGAGAATGAAAGGCTTTTGTTGTACTAGCTACAAGCACCCTCCAAAATTTTTCCTTAGCTTCATTTTGGAGCCTCCCTACCAACCATCCTCAGCAACTTGTCTTGCATCGTCAAGCACATAGGCTTTAGTTGTTTCATAGAGTCTTGTTAGCCTATGCATGCAATTTTGTTCCACCTCCTTCATAGGCTGCTTTCCAGACATAGTGTCAATCGCTGGTTGAGTAGCTCCCTCTGAGAATTACACAATTCTTTAGGGGAACCAACCTTCCCTCGAGAAATTGTGTAAACATAGTTGGACACCCAGCTAGGCTCCATAATTGTGCAATTCTTCCTGATAGTCTTCCTCTCAAAAATTGCGTAATTCATCCCAAGGCAACTACTCAGCCCAAAAATTGTGCAATTCTAGGCAGCTCTCACCTACTGCTCCAAGAAATTACACAATCCCTTTGGGACAGCCAACCCAATATCTAGCGAAAATTATGGAAATCAGTCAGGCAGCCTACTGGGCTTAGAAATTGTGCAATTCAATCAGACAGACTTCCTTGAGAAAATTGCACAATCTGACCCAGGACAATTACTCAGCCCAGAAATTGTGCAATCCTGGGAGACAATCACATGTTCCTCCCAGAAATTGTGTATTCCCTCTAGGACAACCATCTCTTCTTAGCCTAGAAACTACACAAATCCCTCTCCCAAGCTCACAAACCAATGCATGTGCCTTCAGGTTGACTGGTTCCCTCTGGGACCGAGAAAAAATGATTTGCATGCATGAACTACTTTTCACAAGGAAACATGCAGAGGCATCCCTAGATTTAGGGATCTATTTTTAGCAGCTACTTTTAGCAGTTAGAGGCTACATGCAAGGATCATTTCGTAAAGCTCCCGCAAAGTGTCGCTTTTCCTAGATTTGTGGCATGCAAATCATAAACTTGATTTTATCAAAACTTATGAACTAGATGCTACTGGGCTCATTCCTCACATCAATATCATAGCTATGACATCCCACATCGCATCTAGGGTTCGTCATCACATTCAACTCAACTATTTCAGGGTAAGCCCGCTTTGCATGTCTTGCGTTGTGTTTCTATCGCTTTTTGTGTTTCAACTTGTGTGAGTGTTTTCTTCTTGATTTTAATGAGAGCTTGCTATCATTTCAATGTATGTTAGCTTGTAGAAGCATCGTTTCAGTTTTCATTTACATCTCATTGCTGTCACATGCATGACACTATTTTGCACCGACGTTCTCTGTTGCAACGACTTGCTTCACATACATGCATGCTTTCCAATTTTTTGAATCCTGCACTTACTGTTGCATGCATGATCTTTCACTCTTGTTTACACTTAGTATCACCATGCATTCAGACTTCTCATGTTTTCAGTCGCCCATCAGTAGGTCTAGGCTGCCTTCGCCCGGACCTTGTCCTGCCTAGCTTGCACTACGCATATTCGAAAGCAAAGACTATGCCTTCCCCCAAGAAATTGCACAATTCTGGCCCAACACTAACCTCTAGGCTTGCATTGTGAAATTCTTGGAGGTAGTGTCGTGCTAGCCCCAGAAACCGCGTAAAGCAGTTTGCTAGTTGCATGTCAGTTTCAGTCCTCAGCAGGTTAGGTTGGACTCTACATTGGGTAGTTCCAACAGTCAGTTAGCCTCCTAACAGCCCAAATTGTGCATTGTGCAGTTTTGGCAGTCAGTCTCCCAACCTCTCGGCAGAAATTGCGGAATCTTCATGGACAGTCACACAAGTATGTTGCATGTCAATCCTCCAATTTGTTTTGGTTTTCATTTGACAAATTTCTTGCCATGGGTGCTTCTATATCTCTAGGTATCACAAGAGTCATCCGCCTCCTAGCAGCATAGGTACAATGGCTTCCAGGAGAGCAGAGTTAAAGACACCGTTGAGAACAGAATAGGGGTTGCAGCGAAGCAAGTGTGTGTGAGCTTTCCTACCTATGAAGACATCAATTTGTTCATAGACAAGGACATCAGGATGATATGGAAGCAACATCACAATGAGCAGCACCATCCGCAGCACAACCGCATGTGACGAATGCAAGAGGAAGGTGGTTGACAACACAGAGGCAGAGCAAAGTTGCGAGTTCAAAGTAGATCCACTCGTGACAAAAGCAACTTTGGTGATTGAAGATATGAGGTGATGGTGTGAAAAGAAGATGGCATGAAGGCAGAGAGAGAAACAGAGAAGGAGTTCCATGTGCTGAAGCGGCAAGTCAAGGAAGAACAGGAGTTTCACAGACGAGAGAATGAGTTGCAGCAAGAACAGGTACAATAGAGGGTGCAACATGCACGAAAAAATGAAATTGCACCCATACAAGTGATAGATCCATCCTAGCAGCTGGCACGAAGTAGACAAGGTGAGAAGTGTTTTTGATCACATGCAAGTGAATTCAACCACATGAAGTTCATTGTGGGCATGCATGCGATCCCACCCATTTGGAACACTCACCGAGGAGAAGATAAGAAGTAAGTCTAACTAGAGCTTAACATGTACTTCGACAAGTTTATGCGCATGGTCAACAACACACACTTGGAGATCAGCACAAACATTATGCATTAGTATGTTGCTAGTCCAGCCACACTCAAGACGATGATGTGCATGCTATCAAACGAGTTGGATAGAGGGGCCATATTAGTGTACCCAGATTCAATGGAGACAAGAGTTCACTTTCAGGAGGATGTCACCATTTAGCGTACAGACACCATCATAGACAACCAAGCTTGGCATCAGTTTGCCATGGTCGACCACCATGAGGATGTCAAAGAGTTGGTCGTCCCACCTATGTCTGAGTATTAGTGATGTCTTGCATGGCTTGCTCAAGCCTATGTCATCCCACATGGGTACATGTGCATTGTAATGTAACATCATGTAAAGTGAAAGTCCAAGTGTCGATAGTTGGACATAATAGTCATGTAGTAGGTGAAGAGTCATGAGGGTAGGAAAAGAGTCACAAAGGGGAATGTTAAGGGTCACCATACCCTTTGATATAAATAGAACCTCATAACTAATTGTAAAGGCTTTTGGTCAGCCAAGCTTCTGATAGGAGTATCTTAGAGAAAGCTTGGATAGTATTGTAACAAACCTTGGCCTCTACATAGTGCAGAGCTAGTACATCTCTTTGGAGTAGCAGACGACAGTGACTATAACATTCCGCTATCGGGACTAGTGGTTGGTCATGGTTGTATTGTATGACTGGAGCTTTCACTTCTTAATATAACATAGCCAACATGTTTCATGCATATGTCGTATTGTATTTAAGCTATCTTGTTTACTCTAAATGATATATGTATCTATTTTCTTACGCATGCATGTATGGCTACTTTCTATATATGTATGTATGAATCTTACTAAAATGTTTTGTTGGTTTAACCATCACTTTGGATTGCTAGCTTACTTGCCTTCTAGTTTGTGATGCATCTTTGCTTGTGTGTTACCTTCTTAACTCCGTGCTTTCACAAGTTTCTAAGGGGCGTACTCACACCACCCTCCATGTGTTAGAACCGTTCATGCACCTTCCTTGACTTGTTGCATATGTCACACCCTTGCTACCAACAAGGACATCTTACTTTCTTTCATGCACAACTGCATTCAAGGCGATATTACATGACCCACTCCTGGGAGTCCTACACCAAACGGTCTGAGGTCTGGTTGGGACTTCTTACTGGGGATATCCCCTGACATGGTCTAGCACCATCAACAACTACATAAGAAATTTAAGAATCTGGAGATGCAGAAGATTAAAAATGACATTCTTTATGTTTAATAGATACAAAAGACCCATAGATTGACCCGAAGGATAGAAGAGTTGGAAAATGAGTCATTAATGGCTCAGACCTTGGCCCAAGCCAAGGAAAGTATTTGGGTAGATATCAGTCAGACTATAATTGAAGTTTGGCCCTCCATACAAATTATTTTTAAACATGAAGAGATGATAGATAAGTGTCAGACAACTATTTAAGAAGTTAGAGAACTTATTAAGGATAAAACAAGTGAAGCCACGAACATGATTAAAGTTCTAAATTCAAAAACTAGAGCCGAGTTGGAGAAGATACAGATTGTGGACAACACTGAAATTATTTTGGAGATTAAGAAGGTTTTGTAGAAAAAGAATCTCATGACTCAGTTGGAGACCAAGAGCCAAGCCTTGAAAACTGTTGTCTAAAGGTTTCATTTCAAGTTCAACTTACTCAACGAGAGAGGACTACCAAGATTAGTGGCACCATATGACAAGTTAATCAGTTTGGAGGAATATTGCTAAAAACTTTATTCAATTGCAACTGATAAAGCTAGATTTGCAGGCACAAAGGGTCACCTTACAAGGAATGAAATATTAGAAGCTTTGGCTTTTGATTTAAAAATTAAGCATGAAATCGAACATATTTCTTTTAATAAGTATGCTTTTGAAAAGTACACTGAGGTTGATGAAGTTTACAAGAAGTTGGTTAATATTTCTATACCAAGTGAAGATAGGTGGGATCACCTATGTGAAATTATCGAGTAACTTTCATCACCAACAGACAGAAAACTAGGCAACCCTTTTTGGGGATGAGATCACCAAAATATTCCTTAAAGATAGTGGCAGAACTCAGCAGTTTTAGAATTCCTATAATTTTGTACTACTTTTGTATTTTGTTTAAAAATGTCTCTAGAAGATATTTCATTTTGTATAAATAACGCTTCCTTCGAGTTATTAAGGGTTGAACCCTTGGATGAACTCTCAAAGAAGAATTGTAATCGAGATGGAGATTTGCCCCAAATTAATGAAATGATTTTGAATTTTTCTTAAATAGTTTGTCTCATAGTAAGTTTTTCTTATGTGTTCATTTCATTGTGTTTTTCATCATATATTTAAGTCTTTATGCAAAAATCTGGGTAAGATCAAACTGAGTATCAACCCATCTTAAATCCCCTATGAAGTTATAAAAAATAATTAGAGATTAGTTTATAAAATTGTATGCTATTATAAACTCCTCTATATCAATAAATCGTCACTCCCATCTGCATTAGATTAAATATATTTTATTGATTAGGAAAACATTGTTTCCCTACTTTCCATCTTAAAGTCAATTAAATATTTTGTTTGAATATTTAATAAGTTGTAATTCCTTAAGACTTTGTTATTCACTCATTTAAAATAATTAACTATCTTAGACAAATAGACAACCCTTTCATTTTATTTGGCAACTGTTAACGTTTAAGAACCTATTTTAAAATTGTTCATAACATTGGTCATCCATAAACTTAAAAAAACAAATAAAACATTTTAGATGCTTTGACATGATTAATTAACCTAGAATCATCTCAGAGGACAACATCAGACTAGAGCCCTTGCTGGGGAGAGAAAATTGAAGTATTTTCCCTGGGACAATGATTAAGAATTTTCCTTTAAGGTGAATAAAGGAATTGTAGGTTAAAATATTTCACTTGGCGACTCCACAAGACCAAGTTGGCTCCTTCAAAACATACCATATCTCATTCTGATTCTCAAATTATTTCTCCTTTATCTGATCTAGAGAGACTGGTACGAGAAGACTCTTTTAGAAGGAGACTTGAAGCTTTTTTCTTCTTCTTCTGTACCACTACAACATGAAAATATTTCAACTTCTGATCCCTTTAGATTCGTTCCATCCCAATTAGACTTGGACGATCTAACACCTAGGGTTCTAGAACTATTATCCAAAGGAGTTGATCTGCAGTCAGCTCTCTTAGTCCAATCCTTGGAATCATATAAAATCCCTTATATATTTTCAGATTTACCTAGGTCAGAAGAAGAATTAGATGTACATTACTGCAACTAAAACCTACTGATTTTATATCCCCCACTCATTGTACATTTCCATCTACTTATGCTCAACCCGAGGAAACTTTTTCTGTATATTCAAACCCTTTGTTTGAAAATAAAGAAGAAGTTGAAGTAGAGGTTTAGAAGCTAGTTATTAAAACACCTTTAAAAACTTTTACAAATCCTCCACTTTCCCATCCTCCTCCTCCTACCATTACACCTCCATATTCACCTACAGCTTCACAATCTTCCTCCTCATCCTCTACTACATCATCTCCCACCTCTTCTATTGATTCATCTTCATCTTCATCTTCAAATATGGTTTCCTTTCAACCTATTATTCAAGCTAGTTATGTTGCCTTACATCTTCCTAACCGGCTCAATAATTTTACTAATGGGTATTTAAAACACCTACCAAGGTTTAATAGAGAAGCTAGTTTGTCTGCTGAAGATCATTTAGCTAGCTTTCTGAACATGAAGATCTATATATGAGATTATATGTTCAATCTCTAGAGGAAAACGTTAGGATTTGGTTTAGACAACTGAGATCTGATTCAATTCATTCTTGGAATGAAATAACTACTATATTTAAGAATCAATGGGGTGTTAAGAAGGATCTAGTTTACTATCTTAAAAAATTTGAAGAACTGAAAAGGAACCATGGTGAACCAGTGGCATATTTCATAAAAAGATTCAATAAACTTTATCATAAGATGCCACCTGACTGTAAACCACCAGTTGCAACAACAAAAGTTTGATTTTCTAAAGCATTTGATGATGAATTTGAAGTCATTATTAGGGAAAGGACATCCCATAATCTATAAGACATGCAAACAAATGATATAGAAGTTGAGGCTAATAGGTCAACATCAGCGAAACTTGCTAAGTCTGCAAAAGATGAAAAGAAGATGAAGATTAAGGAAGAAGGTTCTTTCTCAAAAACCAAAAATGATGATCAAAAGATAGATAAGATCACATCATTACTTAGAAGCCTTTCAAATAGAATCTCAAAAATAGAAATGCAACCTAGAACAATACAACAAACTATTGCTAGACCTCAAACTCAATTTAGAAGGGCCACCCAAACTCAAATTTCGCAAAGACCAAATATTGATCAAGAGATCCAACCCCCACTGATGATTGATGACAGGAAACCAGAAGACATTGGCCCTTTGATTTTTGAAGATATAAATAATTTGGATCATTCATCTTTACAAAATGCTATTGTTTCTCACCCTTTAAATCAGTTTTCTCAAGATCAAGAAGACTCTCAAATTTCAAAATATCAGGCCTTTTCTGAGTTTTTAATTGCATAATTAAATAGGAAATATGATCTAAGACCTAGGTCAGGGCTTGGTAGAACTCCAAAAAATCCCATTGTAAATGAACCTCAAATCAAATCTACCAAAACCCAAACAACAACCATTCAAACATTGAATCAAACAGCTGAAACAACTCTAATTGAAAAAATTGTTTTAACCGCATTCAATGTTGAAAGGGAACTGGAAATAGTTAAATACCCATTCCTTTATCTAAACTTTCAAAGAATTTAGGGATAAAAACCAAGTTTCTAAATGGATCCAGTCATCCAGCGTTGATGCTGAAGGGGGTGTAATAAGCCTACAAGATGAAAAACCTTAAGTAGTCTTTAGTCTTAGCTCAGACATGATTGATGAAAATGTACCACCTTTTTATGTGACTCTAATAATTCATGATTTCTTGTTATATGACTGCATGTTAGATTCTGGAGCTTCCATAATATGATGCCAAAGGTAATCATGGACCAATTGCAATTAGAGGTCACTAGAACTTATCATGATCTTTACACTTTTGACTCCAAGAAATTACCTTGTCTTGGACTTATAAAAGATCTGGTGGTTACTTTAGCTCAGATCCATGTTAAGAGTGTGGTTTTGGACATTGTAGTCACTCATATCCCTCCCTAATTTGGCATGTTGTTATCAAGATCTTGTTGTGCCAAATTAGGAGGAAGCCTTGAAATGGACATGTCTTATGCTACCATTCCTGTATATGGGAGTGAACATCTTAGATTATACAGAAAAGAAAGATTCATGAATACTGTTTGTAAATCTGATCAAGCCATAAATCATCTAATTTATGCAGTAGATCAAGACTTTGGCTGTTTTGAATTTTCATCAAATAATTCAGAAAATACTCAGCATACTATTGAAAACATTGCTGACAAGCCTAAAACCATCAACACTAATATTTGGAAATTGTACTTTGATGGTTCTTACTCAAAGGAAGGAGTGGGAGCTGGAATTTTATTAATTTCACCATACAAAGAAAATATTACCTAATCCTATAAGCTTGAATTTGATGTAACTAACAATGTAGTAGAGTATGAAGCTTTTTTATTAGGTTTGGAATTAGCAAGAAGTCTTAAGGTGCAGAAGCTAAGTGTATTTAGTGATTCAGAACCTATTGTCAAACAAGCAAGGAATCTTTTCCAAACTAAGAACCCTAGACTTAAATATTATAGGAATGAAATTTGGGATTCAATAGAAAAATTCTTTTCAGCATTCAACATCACTACTATTCCTAGAAATCAAAACATTCATTCAGATTCCTTAGCTGTTTCTGCTAGTTCTTTTAAATTTCTTGATCAAATGCTTGTCCAATATCAAATTCAAGTTAAGTATGGACCGTCTATTCCTGAAAATCTTAAACATTGGAAAATATTTTATGATGACGAGCAGTTAAAATCCTTTTGCAAGTAATTGATCAGTTTTCAACCCTGCAAGTTGAGGAAGAAGAACATGATAATCATCGAGTTTACAACGAAAATCAAACACCACAATTTGACTAAAAAATTGTTGATCATAACATTATTCAATTATCTAACAATTTTATTCCAAAAGGGGTAGTCCCTCTTTAGAAGCTCTTTGATCATAATGATGTTCCCAAAAATACATTATCAAATTCACCTGAGGAAATTATTGAAATTTGTAACATTGGAAGTTTTGAAGGAATCAGAAATGTTAAAATTTTTGCATCCCTATCAATGAAGTGAAAGGAAAGTATTTAGCCCCCCTTAAAGCCTACAAAGATGTTTTTTCCTAGTCTTATAATGAACTAAAGACATATGATACATCTCTCATTGAACATAAAATCCCATTAAAACTAGAGGCTAAATCTTTTAAGAAAAAATTAAGGAGAACTAATCTTGTCCTCCTTCCTATAATTGAAAAAGAACTCAAAAAGATACTTGATGCTAAAATTATAATTCCATTGATATATTGTGATTGGGTAGCTAATTTAGTTCGAGTGAGAAAGAAGAATAGTGAAATTAGAATATCTGTGGATTTTAGGAATTTGAATAAATCATATTTGAAAGATAATTATCTATTACTCAAGATGGATCAATTACTTCAGAAAGTTTCAGGAGCTAATAGAATTTCTATGTTAGATGGTTTTTTTGGATATAATTAGATCATGGTTAGTCTAGAGGATAGAGAAAAGACAACATTGATAACTCCTTGGGGTACATTCATGTATTCCTGGATGTCTTTTGGGTTAACTAACGTTGCAGCCACTTTTCAAAGAGCCATGGACTTAGCATTTATGGGTAAGAAAAATAATTTATTTATTTATTTTTATTGTTTTTTCCAATTCTGACCAAAAACATTTAAAGCGTTGAGAAAGGTTTTTGATAGGTGCAGAAAGTTTGGGATTTCTCTTAATCCCAAAAATTATTTGTTTTCACTCGAGGAAGGAAAATTGCTTAGCCACATTGTTTATAAGGAAGGAGTAGTCATTAATCCTAAAATAGTTTCAGTTGTACAAGAACTTTCACTACCAAGGAATAAGAAGGAAATTCAAGCTTTCCTTGAGAAAATATTTTTTTTAAGAAGGTTTATTCCTAATTATGCAAAAATAATTAAGGATATCACTGATATGCTGAGAAATAATCATGAAGTTAAATGGACTATTCCTGCAAGGTATGCATTTGATAAAAGGCTATTGCAGAAGCTCCCATTTTAGCCAACCCAAATTATTGTGAACCATTTAGTATCTTTTCTTTTGCCTCTCAAACTACCTTAGTTGTTCTTCTTTTGAAAAATAATAAATATGGATATGACCAAACTATTGCATTTTTCAATAAAGTCATGTGAGATGCTGAGTTAAAATATGACAATATTGAAAAATAGGCCTATTATTTAGTTCAAGACTTGAAAGCTTTTAGAGTCTATCTCCTTCACTCTTCTATTATTGCCTATGTACCCAATAGTGTTGTTAAAGTTGTGTTAACTCAGCCTGATACTGATGGAAGAAGAGGAAGATGGATATCTAAGATTTTAGGTATGATCTCATTATCAAGACTACCAAATTGGTAAAGGGTCAAGGCCTCGCCAAGCTCCTTGCTGAGTCAAATTGTAAGATCTTGGCAATAAATTTTGTTTTTGAAATCCCAATTTAGAAGAACCCACAAGAACCTTTTGCAACCCCAACACAAGGGAATCCACAAAAACCTTCTGCAACCCCAACACAAGAGAATCCACAAAATCCTTATGCAACCCCAACACAAGAGAATCCACAAGAACCTTCTAAAATCCCAACTGAGAAGAATCCACAGGAACCTTCTTCATTATACCAATCAATTCGATTCATATTGATGAGAATTTTTTATTATCTAATTGGTACACTGATATTGTGAATTTTCTTAGAGATATGGAGTGTCCATCTGAATTCACAAAGAATCAATGTAAAACACCGAAGTTGAAGGCCATAAAATATTGTATTGTTAATGAAAATATGTATTGGAAGGATCCTCTTAACATCCTTTTACTTTGATTAACAAAAAATGAGACAGAAGGGATCAATGATCAATTTCATGTAGGCATTTGTGGAGGGCACTATGCTTGGAGGGATATAACACACAAGATTTTAAGAGCATGACTTTATTGGCCTATTATGTAAGGTTAGAAGTTGTATTCAATGTTAGATGTTTGCCGGAAAGCAGAGATTAACAACACTTCCATTAGTTCCAGTACTAGTCCAATCACCTTTCCTTCAATGGGAATGGATTTCATTGGTGAAATTCATCCTCCATCAAGTAGTGATCACCTATGGATATCGACTTCCACATATTACTTTACCAAATGGGTAGAGGCCATTCTAGTCAGAAATGCAACTGATACTGTAGTTATCAAATTTATTGGAGAATACATATTGTCTAGAATTGGATGCCCCCAGAAAATAGTGACAGACAATGCAACAACAACCAAAAGTGTCAAGATGATTGAATTTTGTCATAAATACCAAATCTTGTTGCATCATTCTACTCCATACTATCCATAGGGAAATAGACCGACAGAGTCCTCAAACAAGATTTTGGTTAAAGTTATAAAGGAAAACATGGAAAGTTTGATAACCTCTGGTTCAAACCTTTTAGCATTGCTGAGGTTAAGGGTAATAACACTTTCATCCATTGGAATTTGGAGGGACAATATTCCTCATTGCCTGTCAATGGAAAATACTTGAAGCACTACATTCAGTATTGAAAGGTTCACCATTCATTCATCATTGTATATTGCTGGAGAGTTTAATTTACATGCAGTGTGTATTTGTTTCAATAGAGACCCCATTAGCCTGAGGAGAAGGCACATGGATCTACAAGTTCTCTGCAACTTGCAAGAGGAAGAAGTCTCGAGTTGGAGGCAATGTTCTAACATCCTTCATCTTTGATAAGTTGGTTTTTATCTATAAAATAGGGTATGAAAAAATAAATAATAAAAAATGAAAATGAAAAAATAGCAAAAAAAAAAAAAGATGAAATGAAGCCTCATCAAAAGAAAATCAAAATTTGAATAAGTGAGTTTGTTTAAATGCCACTTCAAAGAAATGAATTACATTGTAATAAATTACGGTTTTGTGTACAACTTGTCTAAATGCCACAACATTTTGTTTGATTTGAATCATATTATTTAATCATGATCAAATCATTTAAATTTATGTTTTAGATTAGTGAATAAGTTCACCAAATTGTTTAATCTTGGTATAACATTATTCGATAGGATAGAATAGAATAAATTTGGTCTAACATTCTCCAAATTTGGCTAAGGGATATATTAGTTTAAGGTTGGATTGATTAGTACTTAACTACATCTTAAGGGTGATTAATTTTTGTACATAATGAAAACTTTATTATGTTATAAGCTAAACTCATAAAATAACAAACCCACTTTGTCATGAAGCACTAAGTACCGGGCACTTTTGGATGGTGATCCACTTCTCCGCCCAGATCAATGGTAGGAAAGCCTTTTCGCACCCCCTTCCATCGTTGTGTGATAATGGAAGGGGGGGTCCGAAAAGCGATTTTCATTCACACGGGCCCCTCACGAAGTGGAAACTGCTCGAGTAACTTTGAACCCCCACGCTCATTACCATGTACCACTAACCACCCCCTGCTCATTACCACTTACCACTAATCCCCCCCTCTGAAATCCGCTTAACCACTCCGCACATACGTTATCTCACCAATGTCATTCCCTTTCCCGCACCTTCCATTCCCTAACCATTTCACTCCACATGTCCATATCTATTGCAGATTATCCGCTATCTGTTTCTTCCAATTGTTATATTCTCCTGTTTGCCACAAATGAAAATCCCCTCGTTTAGTAATGTTCCCTTAACGATAATCCATTCTCTATTATAAATAATCCCTGATACACAATTTTCCCTGCTTTATCTTTTATTCATTGGTTTCCTAAATTTGATTGTTCCTTGTTTCCACTCTATGACATCGCTGAAAATTATCATCATAATGAAAACTTTTCTGTTAGGTATATTCATCCCTACCTTTTGTTATTTCCTTTTCCTAATTTTGCAAATAATGGATCCTATACGAAAACATCATCCCTATGCTAGTCAAACTTCATCACAGGACAATCCCAAAGCCTCTTATGCCCTAGACCTTGATCACATTCCCTTGGCTAACGAGTTCTTCAAAATTATAGACACAGAGTGTGAATTAGACATGTTCGAATTGCACCATTAGTTAAATAAGATTTACCACGACTCTGAAGATGAAATCAACTTATGGGGAATCTTTATTTCCCATGTACATGTTTCCTCAGACCCACCCTTTTCCTAACTTAGTCATGTGGTCTCAAGCTAAGTACAATCCCCTACAGAGAACTGTGGTAGCTCAGAATGGAGACATTTTGATATCCATCACCCCTGAAACTATCAATAAGATGCTTCTTATCCCTGAAAATAATTCCCTAATATTTTTCTCCACTGTTGTTTTAATAGATCTATACCATAAACTTACTTTCCCCCAAATAGCTCAAACCTTTGAGATCTTCCTTCCAGAATATGTTGAACTTCCCAAAAGGAACCCACCATATCCAACATCTATGTTATGTGAGAGAGATAAACACATAATTTCCTTAATTTCTTATTTGTTAGGTTACCAAATAGATCAATGGCTAGATGAATCTATCCTAGGTTATCTATCCATCTTCTCCAAAGAAAACAAACCAGATTTCATGTATAATTACAGTCAATTTTTTGCTGAAAGTGTGGATGAAGAATTGATGAAAATTACTACTGAAGGAGTATTTAATTATTCCTTTGTGCTAGTGCATTTGATTCTTTTTCAACGGGGAGACAGGTTGCCTATAACTTTACACAAGTAGGATGATCAACAAGTGATTCAAGTAGTCACACAATGGACTTCATTGATCAAGAGGAACTCAACTGAGTTCAAGTTTTCAGAGTTTATTAACTATTTTATTCATCTAATTGCACAAATTCTCAGCAACCAGACCAACCTGAGAATCAATCCAGAAATCAAAAGGATCTTGCACCTGAGTGACCAAGTCAAGATAGGGGACTAGTATCTTTACAAGAATTATATAGAGATTAGAGTGTATGGATGTGAAATAGCTCCATACAAATTGCCCAAATATGTTCCAATGAGATTTTTCTCTCTGGAATATTAGGCAAGTGATTAATATGGATGAACTTCATTTCATTTCAGGGAAGAGAAAATCTCAGTTCAAAATCAAGTCACAAGTAGGATCATTTATTTGTAATACCAGATCAACAGGTATTGAAGCAGCTTAAGCTACCTTCTACAAAGGATCCTCAACCAAGGAGATAACAGAAAGTGAGCAACACAAAGGATAAATTCTCAATTTTATCATTGAGAAAAATGTACATATAAAGACAATGGAAGCGAAAATTGAGAAATTTCTTAAAGAAAAAGAGGAATCTCCTCAACTAGCCATAGCTCCAATTACAACTATACCTATCATAGTGTCAAGGACAATAGGGGAATCGACATCAGCAATAGTAGAGTCTACATCAACAACATGATATTTAAACAAAGTCATATAAGAGCTATCTCACCAGAGACAAGGGAATGAAAGGCTTCATAAGAAATTTAAGAATCTAGAGATGCAGAAGATGAGATGCAGAAGATTAAAAATGACACTCTTTATGTTGAAGAGATGCAAAAGACCCATAAATTGGCTAGAAGGATAGAAGAGTTGGAAAATGAGTCATTAATGGCTTAGACCTTGGCCCAAGCCAAGGAAAGCATTTGGGCAGATATCAGTCAGGCTATAATTGAAGTTTGGCCCTCCATATAGATTATTTTTTAACAGGAAGAGCTTATAGATAAGTTCCAGACAACTATTGAAGAAGTTAGAGAACTTCTTAAGGATACCAAATGAAGAAACATACATCATTAAAGTTCTAAATTTAAAAACCAGAGTTGAGTTGGAGCAGATACAAATTGTGGATAGGACTAAAACTATTTTGGAGACTAAGAAGGTTTTGTACAAAAAGAATCTGATGACTCAATTGGAGACCAAGTGCCAAGCCTTGAAAAATGTTGTCCAAAGGTTTCATTTCAAGTTCAACTTACTCAAAAAGAGAGGACTACCGGTATTAGTGGCACAAGATGACAGGTTGATCAGTTTGGAGGAATATTGTCGAAAGCTTTATTCAATTGCAATCGATAAAGCTAGATTTGCAGGTACAAAGGGTCACCTTACAAGGAAGGAAATATTAGAGGATTTTGATTTTGGTTTAATAATTAAGCATGAAATCAAACATATTTTTGTTAATAAGCCTACTTTTGAAAAGTACACTGAGGTTGATGAAGTTTACAGGAAGTTGGTTAATCTTTCTATACCAAATGAAGATAGGTGGGATCACCTATGTGAAATTATCGAGTAACTTTCACCACCAACTCACAGACAACTAGGCAACACTTTTTGGGGACCAGATCACCAACGGGTTCCTTAAAGATAGTGCCAACACTCGGTAGTTTTAGAATTCCTATAATTTTGTACTATTTTTGTATTTTCTTTAAAACTGTCTCTAGAAGATATTTCATTTTGTATAAATAAGTCTTCTTTTGAGTTATTAGGGTTAAACCCTTGGATGATATTTCAAAGCAGAATTGTAATCGAGCTGGATATCTTCCCCAAATTAATGAAAGGATTCAGAATTTGCCTCAAATTGTTTGTCTCCTAGTAAGTTTTTCTTATGTGTTCATTTCATTATGTTTTTCTTCATATATTTAAGTCTTTATGCATAAATCTAGGTAAGATCAAACTGAGTATCAACCCATCTTAAATCCCCTGTGAAGTTATAAACAATAGTTAGATATTAGTTTCTAAAACTTTATATTGTTATAAACTCCATTGTATCAATAAATTATCACACCCATATGCATTATATTAAATATATTTTTTTGACCAGGCAAACATTGTTTAACTATTTTCCATCTTACAATCAATTAAAAATTCTGTCTGGATATTTAGTAAGTTGTAATTCCTTAAGACTTTGTTATTGACTCATTTAAAATCAATTGACTATCTTAGACAAATAAACAACCATTTCATTTTATTTGGCAACTGTTAAGGTTTAAGCACCTATTTTCAAACTGTTCATAACATTAGTCATCCAAAAACTTAAAAAACAAACAAAACATTTTAGATTCTCTAGCATGATAAATTAACCTAGAATCATTTGAGAGGACAACATCTACAATGTATAATTGAGAGCATTTGGACTTGACTTCTCTTTCCCAAGTTCTTTCCTTGAGTCCTTTTATGGGTCTTAATGATCTCCCAATTTCCTCTCTAATCTAACCTCTATGTTAGAACCTTCATCTTCTTTTATTCTAATATTTTTTTTCTAAAGAAACAACAAGGAGGTTCATATTGTGACTAATGATCAAAACAAGGGAGATTTGTGAGGCTAGAAGCATAAGTCATCAATGTCAGTTGCGATGTGAATCTCTTGTTAACAGGGATAAATTATCCAATGAAAATGACAGGGTGTTCTCCCCATTATGAGGTCCCAATTAGACCTCATATAATTTGGATTTAGAGACTCATACATTTTTTTCCCTGTAAAACATGATTATTTGTTGGTTCTATGGGATAATGAGTAATAATGATAGTTGAAAATATATGATTAACCTGACAACTATCCAGTTACAAAAATTGAAAATACTTTAAGCTAACAATATAATGAAAGAAAAATGAGTACACACAAAAATGAGTGCTTAAACATAACAACTACTAAATCAAGGAAACAATTGGTTGATTCTCTATCATTAAATGCCTAGCTAAATAGAGCAAGTAAAGTATAATCATTTTTTGTTCTAATTAGTACTCATTGAATTTGGCAATGACAAGGAAATAATGGCAATTTGAGAAAATACTATCTAGTTGACATAAGAGTCAATTTTCTAGTAGTAATTAATCTCACAAAGTGCATAAACAAGTGAATCTGTATTAGATTGGTTTGAAGAAAAATCATAATAGGTGCCAACTCTAAATTATTACAATGGCATTCTCAGTATTCTCAATATTATTTTCCAATAGGTCCAAAAATACTAGGCCCCAATATCCTATCTTTTAAAATTTGGAATATATTTTGAAAAGTTCAAGAGTCCTTTTCACTAGGATGTTGAAGGCATTTATAAGTTACATCGATAATTTCCTCTTGGGACTTTTTGGTTTCTCAAGGGTAGTTACAATTTTGATATTCTCATTCTATTAATATGTAATCAAGAAATATAATTTACAAATTAACTCCTAAAAGGTGAAATTAACAGATATTACGAGATAATTGGAACTTGAATTGGGACCCTCAGGACTTTATGAACATAATTTACCCATATTTGGTAATATAATCATATCATATTCATTATGCTCTAGGTAACATCGTTTTCATGGTGACATGGTACTAATATGTTCGCTAGGAGATGGTATGTACATCTTCAATGAGACCTTGAAGAAATTAAGAAGATTTTTCTCCTTCTAAGGTTATACAATGTGTTACTTGAGGGTGTCCTCGACAAGCTTGTTAGTGAAGACATTAAAGAGAATTGTTTAACATTCAACCTCT
>APFE031193572.1:360252-370550 GCA_000404065.3 Pinus taeda | reverse complement strand
AATATCCTATCTAATTGCCTGCATGACCTAACGCTCCACTAATTTAGGCTCTGTCAAAAATGCATTTTCTCATTTTTGGGTATTCTCTACAATTGTCAACGCTCTTTCTTTTCAACATCCATTGTTCGTCTGGCCATTTCATTAATTATATCCTCTATCCCTATTTTTTGTGCATTTGATAGCAAGGCACTCTTGATATGTACGTCGGTTATATGTAAGCGTTACTCTCTTCCTAGGCTACGCATTCTGACCTGCCCCCTCAAGAACCAAAGCTGATGTTCACTAAAATATCAGCCAAACCTTAAAACATCTATTGCATGAACTGAGGCTTTATCCCCTTTAACAATTCTTGATATCCATTTGAACTCTAACTCTCTCCATCTCACACTGGAATTTGGGGGATTCTGGGATTTCTAGTTTGAATCGCTCGAGCGCAGTTTCTCAGGTTCTTTTTATCTATTTCTTTCTTTTATTGCTTTAGAGCTGGACTCTCCTCGATGCTGCAGAAAAATATCCACAACTCTATTCTTACTAATACAAAAAAAACGTGTTCAGGCAATTGCAGAGTCTGACAGAAGAGTCCTAGTAAGCATTTTAAAGTCTAAAATGCTAGAGACACCGAACGAATTCAAGACATTAAACAGCCTATTATGCTGTGCAGTATGCCTAGCTGGTATTCATAAATTAACGTGAGTGGCTATCAGAAGTCTTTAGCGTGGTGCAGTAGGTAGTCATCTGAGCCCTAGTTTGCAATCGTCGATGGATATTCATGTACCAAACATTTTTGGGGCTTTATGTGCCCTTTGACCGAGAAAGAATTCATTCTCTTCTTTAATTAGTTAGTTAATCAAAGACTCATGAGTCTTGGCTTGCAGTTTGAATTTTGAACCGCGATGTTTTCTTGATTTGTTATATGAAAAGAAAGGAAGGTCTTGGGCAGAGCAGTGGCATTTTGGGATTAGACAACGACCCATAAGGATTTGAAAGCATCTTAATAACGTCAGCCATTGATGGGCAAAGATTTACATTAGTTTGTGTACACAGAAAACCAACATGAATGCATCGAGTGGCTTCCTCCATATTGCATGATTGAATAATAATAAAAAAAAAAAAACTGCTTTTTATTTACAGAAACAGCATTCGAAATTAAGCCACTTTAACGTGCGTTGAAATTTCCTATAATTATGTGTGCGTGGAAGGATTTCGATTTCAATGGGAAGAAATTCGTGTAGTTTTCATGGAATATTTGTGGAATTAAGTGAATTTTATCTTCTAAAGGATTTCATCGGTTGAGCTTGTCTAACTCCTCCAAATGCGTTGTTTTATTTTCAATTTTGGAGGGTTTTGCATCTTATTTGGTGGATTCTATCTGTCGACATCACATTAGTAGCGGGAAATGGAGGCCTTTTCCTTTTTACCCTAGTCGTGGGTTTTGAAGGTTACAAGAATGGGCGACAAGTCACTCTTAAATACTTTTTCATTGTTGTAGATTCATTCTAGGCTGCGTGCTACCCCAAATACTAGTTTGCATGAACAAAAAGAGGATGAGTTACCTAATATATTGCTGTTGGTTGGTCTGTTGGTATTTTGGGTCAATTTCTGCCATACCAGAATGAGTTTGTCTCAGTTTGGATTCCATTTAGAGGCTGTTTGTGTGGTTGTATATTCTTTTTACTAGCTGATACTGAAGTGTTGATATACGTTGAAGAGGTAGCCAAAAAATCTGCCAGTAACTTACTCAAACTTGTTATCTCAAATGTTGAAGTGGACTGTGAGTTAATGCCATCATAGACAATGCATATATATATGAGATTTTGTTTGTGTAAACTTTTTTATATATTTCATTCTACCATATGCTCTCTTAGCTCTCCATAAATTTTGTGTGATATATGAGGGCAGATTGTTTTCTTTGAAGAAAGTGGAAAGATCAAAGAATATTTGTTCGTATCCTAGTCAAAGCATTTAAATATGAGCATTCAAGTCCTATCCATGACATGGTGCCATAGTTGTTGAAGTTTTGATAGCCATCATTTCTGCTTTGAAAGTGAAGGAGTATTTGAAGGATCCAAGCAAGCTTGCAGTTGTTGTTGCCCCAGTGTGGCATTGTATTTAAAACTCATTATAGTGCATTGATTCCTTGATTCATTTGCTGCACATTTATAAAGGATACTACTGTGTACTATGAGTGATATTACTTTTCTGCATTGAGTAGTAGTTGTGTTTAGTTTTTAAGGTGTAATTCTGACATTGAAGAAAAAAATGGCCAGAATCAATGAAGTATTATAGTTCCTCAAAACTCTCATATTGTCTACTACTCATGATACATTAAAAGTTAGCAAAGTTTCTCTCACAGACATTTAGGTCTATCTACAAAATGCACAAGAGAAAATTGATTTTTTGCAGCTTGAATCTCAGCTACAACAAGAAGAATTAAAATAGAGGAGTCATTCTGAACATGTTTCTGTTCAGAACATTGAGACTGCAACCCATCAGAAGCAAGTCAATAATGTTATAGTTGGTTCAGATTTAGTACCCAATAAAGTAGCAGTTGTACATGCAGATGCAGAAACTCAGTCTGCACTTCCCAAGCCCATCATCAGACCTTGGGAACAACTTGTGCACAACAAGCACAGAACTGGTCTTGGATATGAGAAGGACTTGTCCTTTCATATTCTAGACTACTCAAGGTCCATTCAGTTTCAGAGTGTTGGATTCCTTCATGACAGTTCACATCCAGCTGTTCCAGATTCTACTCCCCTTCCACAACAACAACAACAGATTGTGAAATGCCAACACTGTGACCAAGTTTGCCATCTAAAAGATCATTGTTTTGATCTTCATCCATGTAAGCACTGTCATAAAACCAGTCATTCTTCAAACAGATGCTTCAGAAACAAACTTCCTACAAGAACAAAGATTCATCTTGGATGGACCGCTTCTTGGCAATGGGCATCAACAACCAAGAAGATATTCCAATCACATGTCAAAAATTGTTCCAGAGTATTGAACAGTCTTGCAATTGAGTTTTCTCCATCATCTCACCTTGTATCTGACAGGGGAGGAAATGATGGTCATCTACAAGCTTCAAAGTCACATCAAGCGAGCTTGAGCCACAACCTCCCACACCAGTTTCAACATTGTAGCCAAAAACAATGATGCCCCTGAGCATGCCTTCAAATGGTAATTTGGGACACTTCCTCTAGCAGAAGACTTCAGCTTCTTGCCAATTTCGGAAGAATTCCAAGAACAAAATTGAGAACACTTCCTCTAGCAGAAGACTTCATCTTCTCACGTATTTTGGAAGAGTTCCAGGAATTTGCATTAAGCATTCCAGAGTTGGTGGTAATCCTTAAAACATCATAGGTTGAGACTTCCCTTTTTAGGTTGAAATTCTCCCTTTTATGCGGGGTGAGACCTCCCTTTCATGGTTGAAGGTTTATCTCTTCAAAACAATAGGAGCACTTCCTCTAGCAGAAGACTTTAGCTTCTTGCCAGTTTCAGAAGAATTCTAGAAACAAAATTGACAACACTTCCTCTAGCAGAAGACTTCATCTTCTCGCAAGTTTTGGAAGAGTTCCAGGAATTGCATTAAGCATTCTAGAGTTGGTGGTAATCCTTAAACCATCACAGGTTGAGACTTCCCTTTTCAGGTTGAATTTCTCCCTTTTATGCGGGGTGAGACCTCCCTTTCATGGTTGAAGGTTTCCCTCTTCAAAGCAATAGGAGCACTTCCTCTAGCAAAAGTCTTCAGCTTCTTGCTAGTTTTGGAAGAGTTCTAGGAACTGCACTAAGCATTCCAGTGTTGGTGGTAATCCTTAAACCACCACCTTTTATACCAACATTTCAGAGAGCACATTCAACTAGTGCTGCCATGCATTTTTGCACATTTTGTATTACAACTCTCTTCTTGGACTCATACATAACCCTTCGGACTAAAGGGGGAATGTTGGACACCTAATCCTCAATGGGTTAGTGTGGAAACCGAATAGACAAAAATAAGTCCAAGAGACCTTGGGATGTGAAACCCAACGGTCAAACCATGTACTATAAATGTATATCTCTTGTTAATAAAAAGTATTCTCATGTTTTATCTTTCAGATTATTCGTGTTGCCCATGTGTGTTTAATAGTTCAAGAGTCCTTTTCACTAGGATGTTGAAGGCCTTTATAAGTTACATCGATAATTTCCAAGTTACATCGATAATTTCCTCTTGGGACTTTTTGGTTTCTCAAGGGTAGTTACAATTTTGATATTCTCATTCTATTAATATGTAATCAAGAAATATAATTTACAAATTAACTCCTAAAAGGTGAAATTAACAGATATTACGAGATAATTGGAACTTGAATTGGGACCCTCGGGACTTTATGAACATAATTTACCCATATTTGGTAATATAATCATATCATATTCATTATGCTCTAGGTAATATCATTTCCATGGTGACATGGTACTCATATGTTCGCTAGGAGATGGTATGTACATCTTCAATGAGACCTTGAAGAAATTAAGAAGATTTTTCTCCTTCTAAGGTTATACAATGTGTTACTTGAGGGTGTCCTCAGCAAGCTTGTTAGTGAAGACATTAAAGAGAATTCTTTAACATTCAACCTCTAGAAAATGGCCTCCACTAATTATGGATGCTACTAGTTGAACTAGTTCAACATCCATTGAGTTTGTACAATGTTGGGTATCTTACTCTTGTTTTTCCTATTGGGATCTGAGAGCCCCCTCTTTAGCCTTAGCTTCGACTTCTTCTCTATTAGTTTCTTCCTTTTCCCATCTTCTCCTTTATTCATCCTATTTTCCTCTTGGTTCCTCTTCCATCTATATCCTAACTTCCTCTTTCTTCTTAAGCTAAAGCCCTTGAGCTATCTTGGCTACTTCTTGACCACATTATAGCTTTTTCTTGTGCAACCTAAGTCGCTTCCTATTGAGTATCTTACTTCCTAGCAAGGGCTTCTCTCTCAAACTACCATCTTCATGGTCAACCATAATTTAACCATATTTAACAATAGTCAACCATGTTCAAACATGGCCAAACATGCTTAACTATGGTTAAACATGGTCACAAAGTTTAACCATGGTCAACCTTGTTCAGAAATGTAACATAAATACGTTGTTATCATAGTCAGCCTTGTCAACCCTCTTCAACCATTAATGTAACATCAATGTAAACAATAATGTAATATTAAGACTAATGTAATATCAACAATGCTTAGACATGCTTGACAAACATTACTGTAATAATGCTCAACATTAATGTAACTTACATACGGTGTTGCATTAATGATCAATTGAGGCCAACACTGATTAAGCATGGCCAACCATCCTCAACGATGCTCAACATTGTCAATGAAGGTCAACCATGATCAACCTTGTCAAGTGTCTCCTACCATGGTTAACCATCAACAACCCTTGGAAACCATGGTTAACCATTATCTGCCATAGTGAATGCTTGACAATAATTTTTAATCACACTTAAACAATGCTAACCATAGTCAAGCATGGTCTACCAATTTGTGTCATGTATTCTAGACATCAACTAGGCAACCACATCAATAAAGTGGTTGATATACACAATCGACATCATTTTTACATTTCATACACCAATGAGCCACATTATAAATGCCTATCAATATATATATCAACCGCTTTATTCATATGGTTGTGCAAGTTAAACTTTAATGTATAGAGACATTATATTTTATAAAAAAAATGAAAGAAAATGTAATTAAAATAATTTGTCATATAAAATAAAAATAATGTAAATAAAAATATAAAAACCAAACCATATTTAACAATAATAAAATATGATCCATCATAATCAAACCATCAACTAATATGTTGAATCATAGTTTAACTTGAGATACATTTGTATAAACTCAATGTTTGCATCTAAGCAATACATCACTATTATAACAAAATTTCCATACATATGTCCATTCCTTTCCTGCAATATATCTCACAGCACAGTAACCATCCATACACTAGATAACAAATACAACAAAACTTAAACAATGTTTGCATCCATGAGCATCATTTCTTCGCAACAAGTATGTGCACACGTATACGACTAGTCATCTCAGATATTATTTCACATGAAGTTCAAGAATAAATAGGCGAAATTAAATGGTTAAAGATGCCCTGGATGCTGTGAGGATTCACTGAATTGTAATAATGAGAGGAAACTGAAGCTCCAACATCCCGGTTTAGGCCTCTTAGGTATGCCTCCGTCAAAAGTTCGATTCAACGGAGACAGTAAATAAATGGATTGTAAAAATGATACACACCAGTCTGTTAGGCTAACGAGGATATAAAGACACACTGATAGATCCATGAGATCCCTGAGTTGGAGCAGCAGCTGAGGTCGCAGATTCGGGTATGGGAGTGATATTTGCAGATCTGTCTGCAGCGGCATCTATGAAAGCTGGTCGTGTAGGCTGGCCAGTACTCTCTGAATTGTCGGTTAACATTAACACAACCTTTGACATTGCCGGCCGCTGCGTCCATGAACCTTGAGTGCATAGAAGTGCGATAGTAATCACTCTTAGCGCCTGCTCTCTTGAGTACTGCCCTTCTAACAATGGATCAACAATATCCAAAACTTGATTCTGCTGGAATTGATTCCAAGCCTGCACTATCATCAAAATAATCACCACAATTTTCACAACTTTTCTTTTATCAGTCTTTGATATATACCATAAATAGCCTATCTTTATATTAGAGAATTTTAATTTTTTACAAGCACATCTAGATGGGTTTGATATACGCACAGAGAGGCTAGCTCTAATGTTAGACATCTCTGCTAGCTCTAATTATAGCACATTGCTATGATTACCAAAATTGATGGCTGCTATATTTTCCTGACAGTTAATTCCTCTGGTTTTCCGAGTACCTTGATCCATTAAATTTAGATGAGGCCATCGACAAGGCAATCTGTAAGTTGGACATTTGGTTTGTTTTCTTATTTTCAGAATATGAAGCACATAAAAAAGACAGATGCAACTAATAACGAAAGATACATGGATGGTTAAAGAATCCCGTTATAGCAACCATGTAAACCTGTTGAAGATATGCTTCATGGCATGATAGGGAATGACTTTTACACTCTTCTTAGAGATGCATGACAGAGAATGACCTCTAAACATGTTTAAATGGAATACCCTCTCGAGACTGGTATCTCTCTGTTTATGAGAGAGATTGGAAGCATATTTATATTTAATCATCATTTCGCAATATTATGAGAAATTGAAAGCATATTTATATTTAATCAACGTTTTGCAATAGTCATAGTTATTGTTGTAGTTCCAGGAGTTGATGGATTTTTTCCAAAATATATATATATATACATACTCTCTTGTAAATCAGTCGTGGCATGAGTTTTGAACATCAAACGCGCGCAGGTAGTGAATTCCTAGTTTCTGTGGGGCGCATGAAGAGCTGATCTCCTGGTACTGTACTGATTATGAAACAGAACCACAACAGAACATAAACCCTGCTTTGCTCGACTACATGTCAAGTAATCCTCTGCAAAAGCGTTCGACCCTAGGAATCCCTGATGAAATGTTTACGGCATGGATTAGGCATCGGGCGTCTGCTATTATGCTGGCGGGAGTCATGGCAATAGTTTTGAAAATTACAGCCATGGTGGTAATGATGAAATTTGCTTTGCTGTTGTTGTATCGCTGAAACACTCAGTTTTTGTATGGTTATTATTTTTACAGATAATTATATAAACTAAATGATGAGTAAAAGTGATAAATACCATTTTTCTTTTTTAAAAGAATAAACCTTCAATCATCACAGTGAAGATCAAAATACACTACTTCTTCTTTTTCCCTTTTTTTTAAATGTATGAAGATTAATTTTATCATAAATTTATTTTAAATTATTATTATGGTAAGAAAAATTAATATAAAAATGAAAGAAGTTTATATTTAAAAAAATTATATGAATCACATTTTTTAATTATGGTGATCAGTTACTATAAAAAAAAATTTATAGACTTTATTATAATACTATAGGTTAGTATTATGTTTTTTGTTAATATCAAATCCAGAAACCAGAATCTATTCCATAACTACTTTTATATTAAATTTAATTAATTAATTTAATTATGAATAATTGATTGCATTCTATTAACCACTTAATAATCTCTTTAATTAATTAAGAATAATTTTGATTACAATTTATCATTTATCTAATAGTTATTAATAATGTGATTATTTCAAAATAATCACATTTTTGAGAAAAACTCATTATAATTTAGTAATGGCTCATCACCATTATTCAAAAAAAAACCAAGCTCTCACCTCATTCAAAAAAACCAAGCTCTCACCTCATTGGTGATGAACAAAAAAATAGCAAGCTTTCAATATACTTCCTCACTGCTGGTGAGGGAAAAAAAATGGTTAACTTATTTCTTTCTGACAAGCTCCTATCCAAATAAAAACAAAAACAGTATTTAAACATTAGTCCTAATTGTTCCATAACCGTCTTTACATTTAAAAAATATTTTTTAATATATATAAACCTCAATTGTAACGGTGGATATCCTTTTCACCTTTTTCGTTTCTGGTTTACAATATGATAAAACCACAAGTATCCAGATCTTATTTTGCACTTCGCAGGATGGATTTCAGCATTATGCTAACGACAAATCATGGATTCTGCCACGTAATTACAGGATTTTAGATAGTTATCATATAAAAAAGAAAATCATGGATTTCTTAAGGACGCAGATCGAAGTGATTATATCATTTGAATTTCATTCCCAACCAGAGAAATAAAACATGTTCCCAGATGATAATTATCAAACTATAGTTGTCTTCCTTAAAACAGAGACTCACCCATTCGAGAAGAAGCTGAAGAGGGGCTGGCAGTCTTGCGTCCACGCATTTTCTCCCACTCACGATCTCAAGAACCACGATGCCGTAACTATAAATGTCAGCTTTTTCAGTTAATTGCCCGTGAACGGCATATTCGGGTGCAGTGTAGCCTCTGCGTTATACCAAATTCGTGAAAGGCACAAGTTAATGTCTGGATTCAACAGCCTATGAAGACCTTCCGAAACAAATAATACATAAATTGCTGAACTTACATTGTTCCTCCGACTCCAGTAGAAACGTGTGCTCGGCTTTCCGGGAAAAACCTAGCCAATCCAAAATCCGCAATTTTGGGATGAAGTCTGTCATCCAGTAGTATATTTGCACATTTAATGTCTCTGTGTATAATACGAACGTTGGATTCCCCGTGCAGATACGCAAGGCCTCGAGCTGTGCCTATTATAATGTTTAAACGGTTTTCCCAGCTCAAAGGATTTCGTATCTCGCCTGCGGACCTCCAGCAATAGTATTCTAAAGCTTCAGCACAAGTTACATGATTTCTAAAAACTGTTGAAAATACGTAATTCCAACTGCCCGCGCAGTTAGCAGTCAACGGGACATAAAACCAGACGGTAAACCAAAACTGCCTGGTCTCATATCGCACCGCCTCTCAACGCAAAGTGGTTTCCGTGCATCGAGCTCCGATGCAATTGGGAGCTGACAGTTGTTCAACCGCTGATGCTGGCCTGACATCAGCAAGAGGCACTTTTCGGAAGGTAACTTTCACCTAACTAACCCCTTCCGATATCGTTCTCAGCCGTCGATTTATCTCCAGTGTTTAACGCCGTCGATTTAAGGAAGCTGCACGATGGGTTAAAGGGCTGTCAGAAAGGTCCTCCGATATGCAATCTCCGCCGTTTGATTAAAGCATTCTCTCTCCACCGTTCGATTCAAGGAAAGTACACGGGGTTTGGTAAAACTAAATTAAATGCGTGGAGTAAAGGTTTGCCCATACCCTAAGTTAAATTCTATGACATGTTTTTGGTAAAGTGCTTAAATGTTTTACGGCCCGTAATAGTTATGTCATACGGAAGTATGGGCAAGGTATTTCGTAAGTTTTTTTTATATGTTTTAATATAAACGTTGACCCAATTTTTTTATGTAAAAAAAGAAAACCCACGGGGATTAAGAATGAAATATGTAATGTTTGTGCATATGAAGAAAAACAGGGGGTCCGCAGTGCCAATATAAAAAATTTGTGAATCTCACACAGTGAGAGAGAAAACTTCGCAGCAGCGAATGTAAAAACACAGAGAGGTGAATTTTGTATTACAGGGAATGCACAGAAGTGCACAAGCATCTTGGGTCTGTAATGTAAAAGTGATTTTCATCTAGCAGAGTAAATTTTGTTTTGTAATGTAAGATTGCATAGCAGTGCAGGAAGAGGAGAAGTAAATGAAAACCAGTAGC
>APFE031193572.1:301946-315209 GCA_000404065.3 Pinus taeda | reverse complement strand
AAATCCTTCATAAACCCTAATCGCCCTAGAAAATATAACTTTGTATAACTCCTATAAGATTTGAGTCATGATTTTGTACGGTCTCCCCTATAAATTCTTAGGAACAAACGTCTTGTATCATCAAAAGTGGAATTAGGGAAAAAGGAAAAACTACCCTAAAAAACAGCTACATTAAGACATTTTCACTCCGATCTAACAAGAATATGGAACTGTCTTGTAGAAGTTTTGAACCACCCACAAAAGTGTAAATTATGGGTGGTTCAAAATTTTTACGAGGGAGAGTTCCATATTCTTCTTACATCGTAGTGAAAATGTCTTAATGTAGCTGTTTTTTAGGGTAGTTTTGAACCATTTACAAGTACAAATTGTTTTATATAGTG
This sequence comes from Pinus taeda, assembly GCA_000404065.3. Lineage (NCBI taxonomy): Eukaryota > Viridiplantae > Streptophyta > Pinopsida > Pinales > Pinaceae > Pinus > Pinus taeda. The sequence goes on along the minus strand of APFE031193572.1, from coordinate 314,829 downwards.
ATGTGTGGTTTGACGGTAAGTCATATGGGCGAAGCTCGGGGAGACCCAAGTTCAAACCTCATTGAGTACAATGACCTGCTGTGGCCCCCCTAGAGGGGTGGATTCCCCTTTCCTTCCTTGCAGGTTGTAGGTTGGCAGTTACCGATTCACCATGTAGTTAAAAAAAATACAAATTCTTTTGGAAAGAACTTAGTATACCCGACTTGCAGGTGATTGATTATGCTCTTGATGTTATAGTGACAGCTATAAAATTTGATCTGGGTAAGCACCTCAATTAATATTCGTGCATTGATGTACGATTTAAATGTCTTTGCGGATGGAAAGTAAAGCTACCAAAGACCGCACTACAATGGTCAATGGCCGGCAAAAGCGACCAGGCGGTACACGCGCTAATTGTCATGGGTTTCGCGAGAACGCAGACTATTGCGCGTTGCTGTGGACCGATTATGAGCGTCGTTTGCGGATGGAAAGTAAAGCTACCAAAGACCGCACTACAATGGTCAATGGCCGGCAAAAGCGACCACGCGGTACACGCGCTAATTGTCATGGGTTTCGCGAGAACGCAGACTATTGCGCGTTGCTGTGGACCGATTATGAGCGGTTTCTCCTAATTCGGCTTTTTCCTGGTTAGAGTGTGAACCACAGTCATGGCAAGAGCAAAGGGAGTTTCCTTTGCATTCATGGCAGTGTTATACATTTGCTCTATGCTGGGTAATAACTGCAACGATAGACATGTTTTCTTTCCTCCTTTTTTTTAAGAGTTCAACTTTATAACCGTATGTGTGATCCTTGCAGGAACAGAAGGTACGACATTCGAGATCCATAACAACTGCCGATTCACGGTTTGGGCAGCCGGTTCACCGGGCGGTGGGGAACGTCTGGACAGAGGGCAGTCGTGGACGCTTCCAATACTCACGAAAACAACCAGGGGCAGGTTGTGGGGACGCACTGGGTGTTCCTTCAACAGCAGCGGCCAAGGCAGCTGCAAAACTGGAGACTGCGAGGGCCTACTATACTGTAAAGGGTTTGGGGCCGCTCCTGCAACTCTGGTCGAGTATTCTATAGATGAAAAGCACCTTTACGACATCTCTCTCGTCGATGGATTCAATCTGCCAATGTCGATCATACCCTCCAACTATTCGTGCCCAGCAATTAGCTGCAACAGCACAATAAGTCCCATCAGTCCCTCTGAACTGAGGGTTTCCGACCGATGCAATAGCGCCTGCACTAGTTTCAAGACACCACAATATTGTTGCCCTGGGAATCATTCCAACAGTTGCAGTACCAGTCATTATTCGAAGTTTTTCAATGGCCAATGCCCCGGTGGTTACAGCTACGCTAAAAACGACACTGCTAGCACCTTCAGTTGCTCCAAAAGCACTGACTATAAAGTTGTTTTCTGCGGCAATGCCACCTCCTTTCAAGGTCAGTTCTCTGTTCTACTATGTGACAGCTTGATAATCATAAGAGTGGATTTTGGAGAATCATAGAGTGGATTTTCGATCTTTCTCAACATATTATACATTGTTGCGTTAATTCTTTATTTTATGATTTTAAAAATAGATCTCTTTGACCTCCTCAGCCGGTACTGAGGGTTTGGATTTCTGTGTACAAATTGAGTATTTCTCTGTCCGAATGCACATCTGAGTACTCAACCTATTGAATTTAGTATTCATTCATTTTGGTTAAGGTTATTTAGGAAAAATGGTAATGAGGGATCTTTTTATATATCTCAATTATATTAGAGATTGAGAAATTATAATTTTAAATGGTTAAATGTGCACAATCCAAAATATTCCATAAGGTAAAATCCATCTCTGTATTTAATAGCGAAATGTTTGCGACTTCTAGAAAACAAAAACAAAATTAGCGTCACCAGATTCCGAGGTCAAAATATTACTTAATTAAACTACCGATATCAGCCTCGGACAACGGTAGGTGAAAAAAGTTAGTATTCTGGAATTTCCTATGTAAATTTCGGTTTATCATATAAGCTTTCCACTGGAATTTCATAAAAGCTTAAAGTCCTATGAGAAGTTTATATAGTTTTTTCTTCCTTTTCTATATTCTATATGCTAGTTATCTCTCTAAAACTGCTGCAAAATCTGTGAATGTTGGTTTTCACCTATTAGATAAACATTCCCATTTCCTTGGTTTTTTTTCTTTTTCTTCATAATCGGCCACTCATGTATTGGTCTGATTCTCTTTGGTTGGTTTTGGGTTTCCATTAACAATTTTAAGAAATTTTTTGTTATTACCAAACCATGTGGTGACCTTTGACCTTTGAATTAAGGTTGGTCCATGATGGTGCATCTATGAATTTTATGAATTTCCTGCATTATTTGCCCGAACGTATCTTTATGAAATCTTTCTTCTACGCTGTGGCGTTCTTTGGTTTTTCCGGTGTCGGACTTTCGGTTTGAAAATATTTTCCAGCTTGTAAGATGGCCATGACGTCAATGCCTTGAATATTTTCCGAGACTCTCAATCAATGTGTGTTGCCATCCAAGAGTGTCCTAGTTTTCTGCGTGTCAGCATATGTTCCATTCTTACATCTTTCTGTCAGTATGGGAAGGTTCCAACGAGTGGGTATCCTTTTTTAAAATGGGTCCGTAGGCCGTCATTCTAATTCTTCCCGGTTTCCTATTTATTCGTACCATAAAGTACTCTCGAACCTCGTCCCTGTATTGACCTTAATCGAACTATATTCTTAAGTTTCCACTTTTTATTAAATCTCGGATGTCCTTTTTCCTTTTCCATTCTCCTTGGTTTTACTTTCTTTCTCTCTTGGGGGTCTGTGACGATCTTTTACCATTAATAATGTCAGATGTTTATATCCCGAGGAAGCTCTTTTATCAGTTGAGAGGATATTTGTCTTATCCGTCCCTTGTCTTCCTTTTCTCTATCTTGTCGACTTTAGTGCGGTGTCCTCTCCATACATTCTGCTGATATGGAGATCCTCCTTGTCGAATCTGACACGTCTGATTTGGTCAAAGCTGCCATGGAGGCAGATGTTCTCCACTATGGCACTATTAAAGCATCTAATTGGCAATCCACACTGGTGGATCATCTGCTTACTTCGCCTCATAGACAAGATCCTAGGGTAGATGTTTCGTCTGTTTCTCAGCATAAACATAATCACTGGCCGGCCAAGATTATACCCCCCGCCCCCCCCATCTGCTATTTGCCTGAACGGTGCATTGCTGGCTAACCGCATTGCTAGTTTACAATCTTGGGTCCTAATCGGAAAATGGCACTTCCCTGATATGGAAGATGACCAGGTAAGAAAATGGCTTGGATCCAAATGGCGTCCCCTTATTGGATACATCCCTACTATTGTCCGCCTGATGAAAGACTGGTACAACTTTCATTTTTTGACAATAAAGGATTTGAACACCATTTGGGCCTTCCCCTGGGTTCACGGGAGAATTTTTCTTGCCCTCCACAAATGGTATATTGGTTTCGACCCATTGCGGAACACCCCACAAAATAATTTGATATGGGTCAAGCTACTAGCCCTCCCTATTGAGCTTTGGACAAAGGAATCATTTTCCTTTATAAAAAATGCTATTGGAAAATTTGTGTATGTTGACCCCAGATGTTTACGTGCAAAAGACAAGTGGGTGGCCTAGATCCTAATCGAGAAAGAGTATAGAGGAGGTTTCCCTGATCACATTGATCTTGTATGGAGTGAATTATCTACTCGTCAGAGACTTGATTATTGGGGCTTCCCTTTCCAGTGCTCCCTCTCTCACAAGACCGACCACCTTAAAGATTGATGTCCCCGTCATCTGATCGGAAAGATATACAAAAAGGAATATTAGGTGAAACAAAAATCACATGTCATGGATTTGGCTTTTTGCAATAGGGAAGGGGAAAGGAAAATCTATAAGGGAACATCTCCAAATGTGGATATCTTTTCCCCGACTCTGTCTCATATCTTTTCCATTTCACGTGATCTATCTGGGGGGCCTTGCCACCGTCCATTCTATTCTCCTAAACATCATAAATCTCCCCCATTATCTTTTCTGAGAACTTTATCCATGGAAAAGCTGACCCTTGTGGGTGCTTTAAACCTTCCCTCTCATCCCCCCCCCCCCCCCCCCCCCCCCCAAACCATCGTCAGGGATTCCCATCATCTCCCCATCGTTGGTTCCACAACCGATTTCTGTCCCCCAAATGAACGCTCACATTACTATCATCCCCTCATTGTCTTCATCTCCTATTCAAATTGGTCAAGATCCAAGGAATAAACCCCCCTCCTCTTCTAACCAAATGACACCGGCTCGAACCACCTATGTCTCCAAGGGCAAAGCTCCTATGCTCTCGGTTACTCCCCCAAACTCTCATATGTCATCCCCTACTAATTCTATCGACAATGACCTTGACATGCTCTTGCAAAAGGAATCTCTACACCTTCACGCTCTGACAATTCATAAGCCTAGAAAGTCCATCTCTCCGGTCATTAGCCCAAATTCGGCAAAGAATATCACGGTTCAACGTAGATAAAACATGGATAGTATGCATTTCAGAGGCAGGCGGGGCATATCTAATATTAACTTGCACGAATCATCCCTTGTTGGCGTCCCTATTACCAATCTCCCTGATAGTGGGCCTCTTAGAGCAAGTATGCCTGGGGAGAGTGCCAGATGATGAACATCCTCTTTATCAACATTAAGGGTCTTGGGGCGGACCCGAAATTTCTGGCCCTAAAAGTTTTATTTCTTTCTTCCTCTTCTAAGATCATCTTGATTCAAGAAACCATGCATGTGCATCAGGATACCATTGCTTTCTTCAGAGCTCCCGTCCTGGTATATTTCGGCAACAGAGGCATCAGGTCTATCTGGAGGGCTTGCTGTTCTTTGGGATTCGAGATGGATTTCGGCAAGAACCTTTCGATGTCTAGATGGTATTTTAATTCTTGCCAAATTTTGTGGTAGGGCGGCCTTGGTCCATATTCTGAACGTTTATGCACCCTATAAATATCGATTTTCATACTGGAATCGTTTCCTTTCTTCCGAGATCATGGAGATAGAATCTCTCCTCATTGCTAGTGATCTTAATTACGCATTGGGCCCGGACGAAGTATGGGGAAAAGGCAGGAAAATATACCCTGTTGGTGAGAACATCAGGGAGGCTCTTCTACAGTACAACTTTGTTGATATTTGCCCAAATTCTCTATCTCCTACTTGGGACAATGGAAGGTCGAGGGATGCTTATATTGCTAAAAGATTAGATAGATTCATTATTCATGATAAGTTAATGGAGGATCTCGGTCTGCCTATCTCATATACTCTTCCAGTTTTCATTTCTGACCATCGGTCGATCTCCTTGCAATGGACAGAACAACATCTTCGGAAAAATTATCCTTTCAAGTTTAATAGGATATGGCTTGAGGATGAGGACTTCAACAATATTGTCCGGGAAACATGGCAATCTTATGATCCTCGACTTGGGTCTTCCCATATAGAATCCTTGATTGGCAGAATGAATAGGCTGCGGAAGAAGGTAAAAGAGTGGTAGGCTCTTAGAAAATGATCTAATAAGCTAGAACTTCAAGAGATAGAGAAAGAGCTTGGAAACATTGCCAATAGTATGTCTTCCCATAACTTATCATGGGATATTCACTCTCGACTATGGGAGCTACAAAAAAGAAACTGAAGCTACTGTCCATTGAAGAAGCATCATGGAGGCTTAAAAATCGGGCCACTTGGTTAAAAGAGGGTGACAAGAACATGAAATTCTTCCATCGGTTTGCAAATAAAACGCGTGAAACAAAATTCTATATGGCATATCAAAGATGAAGAAGGCCGGATACAACACTCACAAGAGGAGATCTCGAAAGAAGTAGTTAACTTCTTCCAGAAAGCATATAGTCAGGACAGACACATTGAAATAAATGATATTATGTGGGGCATTGAACCCTTCCCATGCATGTTTGATGCTGAAAAAAATGACCGCTTATTTGTTGCTATTACGGAGGAAGAATTATTGTCTTTTATGAAATCTTTTAAAAAAGATAAATACCTTGGACCAGATGGATGGTCCACCGACATTTCATCCACTTCTTTGAGATGATGAAAAATGATATTTTGGATATGGTTGAGGTGTCCAGAATGGGGGGAAAAATAATTCATATCATCATCTCCACCTACATTGCTTTGATTCCAAAAAAAAAAGGATACTCTTACCTTTTCAGATTTCAGACCTATATCCCTATGCAATACTATTTATAAAATCATCTCTAAAATTATTGCAGAAAGGATCCGTGGCACTCTCTTTAATTTTCTTACTAGATGACAACATGGTTTTTTAAATGGCAGAAACATTTTGGAAGTTGTGGCTATAACGCAGGAATGTCTTCATTCGATGCACAAAAAAAAAAATTGGTGTAGCCATTCTAAAAATTGATCTCAAAAAAGCCTATGATTGCCTTGACTAGGGCTTTCTGTGATGTCTCCTCATTAAAATTGGGCTAAATGGTCAATGCACAAATTGGATAATGGTTTGCGTGGAGAAGGTTAATTATCTCATTCTCATAAATGGTATTCCTACTACATTTTTCACTGCTGCTAGGGACCTTCGGCAGGGTTGATCCCTTTCGCCCCTACTATTTATTCTAGTAATGGACACTCTCAGCCTACATATAAAAAGTGTTGTTTCAATGGGTAACTGTCGTCCACTTTCCATAAACAGAGGTAACAACTCTCACATAACCTTTTCGTGGATGACATATTAGTTTTTGCTATGCTCTGTAAACAGTCTTGGCAAATTTTGCATGGAATTTTAAGATCCTTTCATAGGTCAACTGGTTTGTGTATCAATGAATGCAAATCATCTTTTCACTATGGGGAAGTCAATATGGAAGATATGGAATATATTTCTCAACTCTTCAATATCCAAGCAATATCAATTAAAGAGGGAATGAAATATTTGGGCTATCATTTGAAGCCTTCGGGCTATTCCATAACTGACTGGTCTTGGATCCTCAACAGATTTTACAAAAGGATTTCAAGTTGGGAATTCAAATGCCTATCGTTGGCTGGTAGGATGATTCTCACACAATTAGTATTTGCACAACTCATTGTCTATTGGGCACACCTTTTCTACATTCCGTCAAGCATCATTAAAATTAAACAGTTTAATGGAAATCTTCATATGGGGGGGGGGGGGCTGTAAAGAAAAGAGAAAATTCCATCTCACCAAACTTACAAATATTACCCTCCCTAAAAAGATGGAGGGTTGGGGCATTATGTACGTTCGCAGTTTCGGATTGGCCCTATTATGTAAATCACTATGGAAAGCGGTACTAGGAGATAGTTTATGAAGTTGTGCTATTAGGATAAAATATCTAGGGAACAGAGATTTCACATATTGGTTCAGGAATAGAACATTGGGACCCGCTCGTGGATCGGCTATTTGGAGGAGTTTCCAAAAGATACAATGCTTCTTTTTCAATAATCTGGTCTAGAAATTTCAATCTGGCAACAACATTCTCATAGGCCTGGATTCTATCATGGGTGTAGAGGAAGGTTTCCATATCCCGCAACAACTTATTCTGTTCCTTTAGCAAAAAGGGATATTTTTCTGGGCTCAGGTCATTCAGGAATGGCAGGGTGCAATTCCAAGATGGAAATCTGCTATTGATCTGGGCCTTTGTGATCAAATGGAAATCCTATGGGATAAGGTAATCTGGAATATGAAGAGTGGTGGGATAATCAGAACAGAGGACAAAGACAACATCGCTTGGCGGGGTATGGGAGGCAAGATAAATGTTTTGGTCAAAGATATGTATCTCTCCTTAATTGAAGAACACCATGATAATACTGGGAAACTTTTCCCAATTGCATTTTGGAAATCTAGATGCCCATTAAAAATAATTCTATTCTCGTGGCTTGTATTCCATAACAAAAACCTCACATGGACCAATCTACAAAAAAGGAATTGGCATAACCCCGCTATCTGCTCAATTTGTCTATCTGAGATAGAGGACAATATGCATATATTGATTAACTGCACCCACACAAAGGACCTTTGGAAGAAGCTGGCTTCACACTTCGGTTTCATCGACAAATCCCATACATCCATTATGGAAGCTTTTGAATGGTGGGGCTCCTAGAAAGTAATATGCAGACCTATTCCCCTTATAGTGTGTTGGTTTGTTTGGAAAAGGCAGAATAGAGTGATTTTTCAAAACAACAAGGTGGATTTCAAGCTTACATATGATAAGATAATCCCCTATTATCTCTCTATCCTCCCTTATATTCGCCAACCAATGAAACAAAAATCTAATGTGACTGCCCCTTCTTAGTTATTTTTTCCGAGGGCTCACTTTGATGGAGCTGCAAAAGATGGTTTGTGTGCATGCGGAATATACATCAACATAGTCAAAGACCAGTACTTTTCAATTTATTGGAATGGTGGCTCAAGGACAAGCAACAAAGCAGAGGCCATGGCATTATATGGTCTCCTTATTTTTTGCTCCTTTTTGAATACTGGCCCAATACAGATCTTCGACGACTCAAAAATCATCAACGAGCATGTGACTGGAAAACATTCAATAAAAAATGCCAATCTTTATGGATGGATGCATAACATATCATCTATTTGGAAGGCTTCTCTTTTCTCCATCTCACATGTAAAACGCTCATAGAATATGATAGCTGATGCGCTATCTAAGAGGGGCTTGTAGACTCAATGCAGAAGATGATATTTGAGCATCACTGTGGGATCTATCACGCATCAAATTCAACCATTCTCCATGGTGGGTATATAGGAATTCTTAATTATCCTGGTATGTATCATGAACCCATATTTTAATCATCGATTTATGCACAGGTATTATGTATTAGTTTTCTTTATCCTCTGTATAAGGGTCTAATCTCTCTATCAATCAAGTTATTTAGATCTATCAGTAAACGCAGTCATGATTGACAGATTAACATTTTTTTAGATGCATATATGGTACATTTTTGTAATATGGCTAGAAATATTGTCAATATCCCCATTCACCTTTTTGTATATGATGATTATCATAATTATAAAAATATATAGCTTTTTTCTTCTAAAAAAATAAATCTTCTTTCTATGGATCCTCTTTATTTACCGTTTTTCTTTTAAATAAAATGACCTTCTTTTTAATAGCAAAAAAATCCCTTTTTTACTATGAATTTGTCAGTCAAGATTTACAATATTATAGTTAAAATAAAAATAAAAATATAAGTGTTAGTTTAATTGTTTTATGGGTTGGCTTTGTTTTTTAAAGTTTGTATGATATATTTTTAACTAAATGTTTTTTGAAATTTAATTGTTTTATGCTTGGTTTTGTTTTTAAAGTTTGTATGATATATTTTTTACCGAGTGTTTTTTAAAATGTGAATAAAATTAACAGTTTTTAAAAATTATGGATATTTGGTTTGTGTGAACAATTCCGATGAATTTTGGCTTTTCAAAATTAATTTATTGAAAATTTGCGAGGATAGTTTTGAAATGTATAGCCAGTATGGTGCAAATGCTAAAAACTCATCACCAAATTTAGGTCAAAAAAGTCAACATCTAAAACAATTAGATTGCAGTGCCTATCTCTTCTATCATTTGGCTTTTCTTATCATTTGACTTTTTCACAGTGGATTTTACACAAACTCTTGTGAAGAGTTATGGGCATCACAAGTATGAGTGGTGTAAGAATGAACGAGACAAGATGAAATTATTATATTCTTAGATTTTTTCTAAATTATGTAATTTTTCATGACATTGTAATTTTTCATTGTTTAGAATGGTGAAATTTGATTTTTGGTTTTGATTTTTTTTATTGCAATTTAAAGATATAATTTATGGGGAGATTGTAAATTTTCTTTTTTTAGATTTTATTTTTGAATGAATAAATAAATTTAGTGTTTTTGGAAAACTTTTGGAGATTACAATTCATTCAAATAACTTTATTAAAAAATTTAGAGTTCTCCGTTGTAAAACAATTTTAGTTAAATCATGTTTTTTTGTTATTTAAAATGCATTTAAAACTACATTTATGGATTCAATGAATTGAAAAATCTTTGAGGTACTTGGATTATGAAGGGTTAACAATTTAAACTTGTGATTCCAACAAATTCTTGAATTTTTTTTGGAAAATTTGACTAAAATATATGTTGGAAAATAATTCAAAACATATAACAAAAACTGCCTCCAAGAAAAAAATTGTGAAAATTTCCCTCACACAAAAAAAAATTAACAAAAAAGTTCTAACAACTAATTCATAAAATTAAAGTAAAAAATAGATTTTGATATTATAGTGTAAGAAAAATTCATAATTTTAATATCATAGGTTTAGTTTTTATTAATATAATTTTAAAGAATTAATTACTAGAATTCATTTAAGCCGCAATTAACAAATAAAAATGATTATCTTTCTCTTTTGAACTAAGAAAAAGTTTGTAATTTTAATTTTTAAGGTTATAAGTCAGTTTTATTTAACAATTTGAAATTTAAAATATATTTAAATAAAAATTATAAATAATTATATATTACGATATTATTAACACCGTGAATAAATCTAACCTAAAATTTATATTAAAATATGAATTAAATTTTATATCCAAAAAATAAATTAATTTTTATATTTTAAAAATATTTTAAAAACTAAAATTGTTTTACCAATTCCCTCTCATAAATTGACATTATTATGTTCTTAAATTTATTATTATTGTATACATTTAATGTACTTCATGTTGGTGGTTGACAAATTTCAAAAGTTTTAAAAGAAGCTTATCTTTTTTAAGAGATAAAAATGTATATTTATATTTTTAAATTTGCAATCATAGCAACGGTTTTCTATTTTCGAACTTTTCTATTATTTAAAAAAATTACAGAACTTTCTATTATTTAAAATATATAAAGTAAATGGAGATATATATAAAGTAAATGGAAGGTGATCATTTAATGTAGTATTTTGCAAATTACTAGATTATTTTACTAGTAATTTAGGATTGTTATATATCTATGTTAAGTTGGAATTGTTTTTAAGAGTTGGGAAATTTATTCTAATAGTTTTTGTACTTGAGCTTGGGAATGTTTCGGGAGTTTTGAAGACTATTCACAAAACATGAGTCTAAGTTGAAACTTTCATAGGAAGAAAGGCCAAAGACATCCTTAACACCGATATCCACAAAACATGAGTCTAAGTTGAAACTTTCACAGGAAGAAAGGCCAAAGACATCCTTAACACGGATATCCTTAATTGATAAACTGGAGCAATCTCTTGATGGGTTAAGGAAATGTTTGACACCTAGATGTAAGGGCGATATCTGGGATCTCACGCTGATAAGTATTTCATTTGTTGTTTATGTGTATATATCCCAGATCTCACGCTGTTAAGTATTTCTTTTGTTGTTTATGTGTATATATCCCAGAAGATTGTGTGTGCTTATCGTATGTGGGAGTCAATGATTAAACATTAGAGTTGCTTTACTTTTTCTCTTAAGAATAACTAGAAAAACATATGTAAAACTATTCTTTTATATTTTTAAGCTAGATTGTTTCAAAGACTTGTCATGTGTAATAATGAACTTGACATTTTAATATTTTATATATATAAAAAGGAGATATATAAGAGGAACTGAGAGAGAAAACACCAAAAAATATATCTTTAAAAAATTGTATTTATTATTTATATATTTAAATTGATTTAATATTTAAATATTTTGATCCAATATTAATTTTATTATTTATATAAATTTTATTAATTAAAAAACTATTTTTATTTTTATATTTTTATATTTTATTATAAAATTTATAATGATTCACTGTTTCTTGTATACTTTGGGGAAATTAATCGTATCTAAATTTTCAATATTCTCACATTCCAAAAACTCATACAACAGGTCATATATATATATTATATATATATATATAAATAATTAAATTATTTTAATTTTTTAAGGCTTAAGCTTGATTGAAAATTTCATAATAAAAAAATAATTTTATTAATACTGGAAGGGGTTAATAATATATCCTTCTTTACAATCAAGCAGGGCAGCTCAATTTACCATCTCCTCGTTATAAGAATTCAATATTCAAATCCTTGTTAATTAAACCAACAGGAAAGACACCACTCCCAACTTATCGACAAATGTTTCGACATTAGAACTGACCACTGTATTTATTATCAAGTTTTTTGTTTTTTGTGTTTATGGTAAATGTCATGCAACGGAAGAGGACCTTAACTTTCCGTGATCTTCACGCAATTTATTTATTATTAAGTTTTTTGTTTTTGTTTTTATGGTAAACGTCATGCAACGGAAAAGGACCTTACCTTTCCGTCATCTTCACGCAATTAAGTTTGACTTTTTCCAGAGCTGTGTTCCACACGACATTCACTACCATATATTTTGCTTTCCTTTGATGTGATGTGTTCATTGCCCTTGACTTACTTTAGGCCAGTTTCAAATACATTTAGTCTACTTTGTATTTCGGCTCTATTCTCCGACTATTTTGATACTGATAACTTTGTGATATTTGTATTTAGTTTATCTTATATTCGGTTTCATTCGCCGACTATTTGATATTGATTAACATTAAGAACTTTGTGATATTTGTTAGGTTGAATATTCTACATAAAGCAGTGTTCGAACTAATTTCTTGTTTTTAATGTTATGCGGATAAAGAAGTGACCGATTCCGTGATCGGCTGCAACTTATTTTGTGACCGTGCAGGGTGAACAGTATCTACTGCACCAAAATCTTATTTGGAACTTTGCTTTAACAAATAGAGCAGTTACGTTCCTAAATCTCCAGTTTTTTTTTTTTCTTCGGGCTTGGACTTATCTGACATAACCTTCACTTCTGAGATCCCTTTGTTTTAAATAAATCAGAATATTAATTTATCAACA